>VIIQ02000288.1:0-108862 GCA_007449985.2 Desmodesmus armatus
TGTGTTTGGGTGGGGGGGGGGGTCATAAGCAGCCACGGCAGACGGTGGCAACACCCCTGCTGCACAGGAAACCTGGCAAGCAACCCTGCCAGCAGGTGCGTCAAGTGGGTCAATGCGGTGTGTGCATACGTGTGTCATGTGTGTTGTGGGGTGTGCGTGTTTGGGTGTGGGACCGGGTGTGGGGTCACAAGCTTAGGGGAGCCTTGCAAGCGGGTGCATGGAGCGAGTCCATGTAGGGAGTACAACCTGCCAATGCATCCCACATGACAGTGATGTATTCCAAAGGCGTGCATGCATATGTGTGTTGATGTATGTAAGGCACCGAGCTGTGCGTGTGCGGTAGTGGTTGTTGGGGTTGGGGGCCAAGGTTGATACATTTACCCTGCAAAGATACCTGACCCTGGCACAGCAGTTGAACCAAGGTACGTTTGGGGCCTTGTCACAGGGGCCAAGGGGGAAGAGAGGGGGTTGGTGGGGACCCGGGGGGGGGGGGGGGGAGAAGGGGCAGGGGGAGGCGAAAAGGGGGAGGGAATGAAGGGAGGGAAAGGAAGGGGACGGGGCGTGATGCATTCAGTTGCTCAGGGACCAGGACAGGGGAATGCGGGAGGGTGGGAGGAAGGGGGAGGCAGCGTCTGCAGTTGCAGCATCACTTGCACCTGGCGCCAGGAGCTGGAGCAAGGTGCGGTGGGGGCCTGGGGAAGGAGGGGGGGCCAAGCTGCAATTGTCTCCAAGGACGGTGACAGAAGGACGCACCCAGCAGTGAAGGGTGAATGTCTCAACAAACCTACCCTGCACTGGAGGCCACATTACCTGTCCTGGACGCTGCACAGCGGCTGTGTCTCCTGCACGTATTGAGCAGCTATATGGGTGGATGAATAACTGCAGGGCTGGGGAATTTGTCATGCCTCGCTTAAGCGCAGGTGCAAACGGCGAGTTGGCAAGCTATCACATGCCCCAAGCCACCATCTGCCCTACATCCCAAACCCTGACCCTAAACCCCAACCCCAAACCCTGCTGCACGGTGCCTATGTCTCCTGCAGGTGTCCAGGCTATTGCTGTACAAGCTAGCCTCTGGCACTCACCACAAACATATGGATCAAGCGCATGACTCACTGAGTCACGCCTTGTTCTCCCAAGTTCAGAGCCCTCAGGGTGGTGCATGGAGCCCTCAGCACTAGGTCTGTGCTGGTGACAGACAGTAACCAGGCCCTGGTAGGTGGGGGTTATGTTCTGTTCTCTTCGTCTGCTGAAGGGAATACTCTCGTGCTCTAATTTGGTCAGTGGGTCTCTGTGGCGTTGTGCGACGCAATGGGAGGCGGGCTGGCATGCTGGTGCACAACGTGTGTAGCCACTAGCGCTGTGTAGTGCAGGGCTGCAGTTTGGGGTTGGGTGCACCGACATTTCAGCTTCTGGGGTGTTTACTGGAGACATGCCCAGCAGCCAAACCCTCTTCTACACCACGCAAAGATATCCCCCTGGCTCGACAAAACTCTGGCTCGCTGGCTAGCGCCGAGGTTGGTACTCTGTCCCCAATTGCTGTACTGTACTGTAAAATTGACCCAGCTCCACTACATTGTCAGCATGGCTGGGTGCGTGCCATGCGATTGCTGCTGCTGCGCTTGACCTGCACGGTCAATTGCTGAAGAATGTGTACTGTCATTGTCACTTTCTACCCCCCCCTCAATGTTGGTGCCTTGCCTTTGTCAATGCACCCTGCACTCTGAGCTGCAGCAGCTGCGCAGTGCACAAGCATCTCAACTTCTGAATTGTTTTTCCAAGACATAGCCAGCTGCTGCTTGGCTTGGCATGCATGCACCTCCCCCTCTTTCTGCAAGCTCCCTCCCTCTATATTCTGTGTCCAATTTGCATGCACCTCCCCCCCTTTCTGCAGCTGCAGCAGCACAGTCTCAACTTTTGTCATGTTTTGGCAACGTATCCTGCAGCTGCTTTGCTTGATCTGCACCTTCAAATGCTGATGGTTGGTGCCATGTCTTGTTGACGTGGACGCCCCTGCCCCCCTGCTGCACTGCGCAGCTGCTGCAGGAGTGTTGAGTGCATTGTCAGCAGCAAGATTCCCAGAAACAAAGCTGCAGACCTGCTATTGCTTGAGGCAGACTTGCAGCAGCAACACCAACAGCTGCCTGTAATGGTGAGAGAGGAGGAAAGCAGAGGGAGGGAGCGGGGGAGGGGCAGAGAGTGGAGGGAGGGAGCGAGAGAGCGCGGGGGCGAGGGAGCGAGGGCGGGAGGGAGGGTGGAGGGGAGGGTGGAGGGGAGGGGAGGGGAGGGTGAAGGGGAGGGAGGGAAGGCACGCGGGCGCAGCACGGTTCCCAGGGACAGCATCACAATGCCCCATGATGCTGCCTTGCGATCCTTTCATATACACTTGACATGTAGCTTATGTTGGATGACCGGAGATATGGACGCGTGATATATGCTGCGCCAGCCTGTGGACAAGGGGTGCTGTCCAACTGAGCTGCATTTTCATATATATACAGCATGTTACTTGTGTCGGCTACTTATTGTGCTGTTGGCTTTGAGAGCCGGAACTGGCTCAGGCTCTATAGTGTAGTAGGTCCGACCTACTACACTAGTGACTGGTCTTCTGGGTTTCATGCTTGTCTTGCACCAAGGGTATATTTGCTGCACGATGAACCTGGCCGGAAACACGTATGTTGATGAATGTATGCTGCCTCATGATGCCTTCCGAAAGCTGTCCTGCCACCCTCCCAATGATAGCAATGCACCAACCCCCAGCAATGTGCCGACCCCCCCTCCCCCCCCCCCCCACCTTACTGTCTGGTTTTGCAGCTGGCAGGTTGACAAGGTGGTTGCGTCATACAACCAGCACAACAAGCAATGGTCGGCTGAGTCGACCCAACAGGCTGCCTGAAGGTGCGCTGAAATGGCAATCGCGTAGTGCGGGGGGGGGGGGGGGGTAAGGCAGGGATCATCCATGTTGGATCCATCCGCATGGCGAATCTGGGGTGGAGCTAGTGTGGGAATTGTGTTCCTCAATGTTTATCAGTGAAGCACAGTATATGATATGTCATGGTAGCGTCTATGGCTAGTCAACAAATCGTGGCATGACCTCTGCCTGCACACCCTCTGCTGCAGCTGGCTTGCAGCTCGCCAGGCGCTGCAGAGGCTTCAGGAGGGGCCCACAACCAAGAAGCAGAAGACAAAGTGATGGGACTCCATGAGAAACGGGCTAAGCGCAAATGGGGGAGTGAACGGGCACGCATTGTCAGTGAGTAAGGGCGAATGACCTGCCACCCATTCGTGCTGCTTTCGTTCGTGCGTGCAAGCAGCCCATGAAGGTGCAGATCGCTGCAGCTAAGCTTGAAGCCCTCAGTGTGCTGTATTGGGCTCCCAAAAACAGTCCCAATATATGCTGCCCAGTGCAGCTGGTGGGCAGGGGCCTCCATGTGAGCCCCTTCAATTGGTGATTCGTTGCAGAGTTGTGGTTGCGGTTGTGCTTTATCATGGCTATGAGTGCCACCAATCAGTGGTGCAGCCATTGGTCATGTTCGGTGTATATGGTGTTAAAAAATTGAAAGACCGTTTTGCTGCAGTTTTATACTTGGCGAGGAGGTTTTTTGCGTTGCGTTCTGCTCAGCGTTGCTTTCACTGCGAACATCGGCAAGCCTGATTTGGTGGGCCGCGTTTACTGTGTGTTCAGCGATGGTGTCTGTACAAACATGATGATGCTTTTTGCTCTTGAATCAATAGGCATTCAGCAGGGCCGGAAGTTTCACCATGTAGGATGTTTCCTTCTGATCAGTGGGCCTGAGGGCTGAAAGTGTACTCACTGTCTTCGCCATCCTCAAATTCAATCAAAACATCGAACCCTGAGGTGTAAATATTACAGTTGAAGAAGTGAAGCGCAAATACCTCATGCCAGCCAACCACTGACATGTACATCACAGAGGGAGAGCCAACCAGAGGGAAGCAAACGGGGAACCAACCAGAGAGAAGCCAACGCTCAAGAGCTTCTGAGCTTCCGGATTGTCTTGGTCGGCAGCCCAGGGGTGTTGCTCTCCAGCAGTTGCACACCAGGCTTGACATGAAGCACACTCGCTTCTGGTCGGGATGGCGTTGCGCTGGCAGGCTTGTCTGTTATGGGTGGGAAGGTGTATCCTGCGGCTGCAAGCGCCCTTAGCCACTGCTGGGTCAAGACCACATCCTGCAAACCCTCAAACACATACATGCAGGCAGGTATGCACATTGTTGTGGTTGATACTTGTGCACACAAGGAGGGCCTGTCACATGCCTCTGTAGTAACCTATCAAAGCATACAGTAGTACACACAACATAAGCCGGGTGCTGCAATTGGCAGCAACACTGCGCATTTGCAGCTTGTAAGGAGAGCAGAGTTGCTTGGATCGGTGTGCAATCATTGCATCAGCACACAAAACGCACACGCGCTGCCAGGTGGCGCACTGGCTGCCAACTGGAGCTTCAAAGTTTGAATTCAAACACACGCTTACCTCGTACGCCACATACTCCCGCTCATACATCTCAACCATAAGCTCCTCAAACCTCCCAGCAATGGTCGGTGCCTTGCCTTGCCATGTCCTCAACAAAGTCACCAGCTGGCCAGACCTGTAGTATAGGTGCTCCTCAGCCTGACGGCAGACAGCAGCAGTAGCCAACGAAGAGCGCGAAAAGCAAGGAAGAAATTACAGCAGCACCAGAGTGTGAGCGGGAGAAATGCTGTCGCAACACAAAACCGTGGCAAATGGTGCAAGCATGCATGGATCTCACTGTACATACCATACACAACTGCCGCAGCAGTGCTGTTGGATCCAACATGAGTGCTGGAAATTTGTGTCTGTACTGCTGAATATCACATCCTTGCACACTTCAACTTAGAATGCTGTGTACACAAACGGCTGCGCACATCTCAGGCCCACACTCAGACCTCAAGATAGGCTAGCGTTAGCTGACATGTTGCCTGTCAACTTGCTGACCTGCATGTCTGCCAGGTAGTTGTGGGGTGATCTGAACTGGTCCACCATTGGCGGTGCAAATGCAACATTGTAGCCCACATCCCACAGCAGGCGCTGAGCCACATAGCTGCGCCAGATGTCACTAACGCGCCCGTGAACCTGTTGGCGTGTTACGGCAGGAGACAAAAACGTTGATTAACCAGATGCAGACGTCAGCAAAGATACGGGCAGACAGCGTTGGCGACATGAGTGCCGAAAGTTGCAGTACATGTGCGCCCATCGTGTCTTCACTGTTGAGGCACGCGTTCATGACACTTTGCTCTCAAGGTGTATGCTGTGCATTCAAAGCAGAGAATGTCCCATGCATATACATATATGCTGGGCCTGCAGCTGTGCTTGTGCAATCGACAGTGACAGGCCTCACCGTCACAGGCAACAGCAGCGCCCAGAGAGCAGGTCGCAGGACAAGTGTAGCCTGCACAGGAAACAAGACATACAAGTCAGCACAGCAGCAGCATGCATGCTTGAGTCAGCAGCAGCATGCGGTGTGCATGCATGCGAGGCAAAGAGAAGCCAGATGCCAGTGGTTCTTATAATGGTAGCAAGTAAATCTGTATATATATAGCAATACATGCTGGCTGCAAGTCACCCAGCCTTCACTGGGTAACCCTGCCCCTCCTCCTTCTCCTCTCCTGAAGCTGCACATGCGCTGTGTGCAGTCCTTGTCAACAGCACGTCTGAGCCCTCCCCCTTCCCTACAGACCTGTGCATTCCATGGTGTCAGGGTTCCCGTTGGGATGACGAGCGTGGCGCGCTTGTCGTCGTGGAAGCTGAATGGTACTCCGCGGGTGAGCCTGAAGATTCCATCTACATCTGGGTCGTTATCAGCAAGTGACTGCACCACTGCCACCCTACTGGCATCGCCTGGCTGCAGGGATGCATTGCAGGGCTGGAGGATCAGCTGCAGGGGAAAGCCGCGGGGCCAGGAGGGGGCCACACCAGACGGGAAGGATGCAGACGGGCTGCCTGGGCCACCCATAAGGGGGTAAGGGTTGAACGCCTCGCATGTAGTAGCATCGACGCTGACTAATCGCACATTGCTGGTAGGTACTGCGGGTGCGATGCCTGCTTTGAGCACGTTGTCATCATCAAAGTCCCAGATGGTGTCTGCACCATTCATGATGGCGTATAGGTACCCTACGTTCTTGCGTCCAAAGTGTTTCCAGGGGAGTAGGTTCAAAAGGCCTCCGTACTCTCCCGCCAGTTGCTGCTGGGCCTCGACATCAAGGAAGACTGTGTTTGAGGCATTCACTGCAAAAGGTGCACCGCCTTCGTCACCAACCACCACCAACTGCCAGTCCGGCAGTGCTGCTACCCCCAGGATGGCTTCTGAAGGCTTGAAGATGGTCGTGCACACAGCCCACTTTTTGCCAGAAGGTGGTAGTCCTTGGGTGTATGGCTCTGCCACTGCAACGGCGTCAGCTGCCTGTAAGAGCAAGGGGCCAGGGTGTGTGCGCTGCTTGGTGCCTGAGAAGAGTCTGCCAGACACGCCAGAGATGCTGTTGGCGCCATTGGAGGAGGCCTTCCCGCCTCCCAAGGTGATGGGAGCAGCTGTGGTGTACAGGGGGCTGGGCTGCTGGATGAGCAGCAGCAAACTGACAGCAACAATTGCTGCTGTGGCGAACAACAAAGACACCGTGTAATTGCTGAGCCGTGACGTCCAGGCACCAGGGCTTGTAGAATCTTTTTTAGTGAGCATGGCGCTGTGTGAGGGGCGTGACTGGCCCTCTCTGTGTTGGTTGAACCAGCTGCTTCTGCGCGGGAAACTGCCCGTCGCTGCTGTCCAACGCGGTTTGGCTAGCTGCTTGCTTAAGACTTCAACTATACCTAGAAAATGCCAGTGTGCTTGCTGATACGGGGGTGGATGTGTCTGGCGCGTCAGAAGCTGTCACGAACGAATTTGATGGTTGTGGTTGGGTGGGTGAGTGAGTGGCAGGCGGCTGATGAACAGGACGAAAAAGGGTCCTGGTTGGAAACCTGTGCAGACGACATAATGGTTCGCAAGGCTCCCCTCTGCCAGCCAGGTTGAAGACCTACGTCAAACCCTCAACCGTCGCTTGCCGGCATTTTCTCTGTTGCAACCATAGCACAACCCAAAGGCCCATCTCACTGCTCTACAGGCTCAACAAGCTCCCACCTCCAGCACGTGTTTGCATCCACCAGAAATGGCAGCAGTCCAGCAGAAGGTCGCGCTCGTCACTGGCGTCTGCGGGCAAGATGGTAGCTATCTGGTCGAGTTGCTGCTGGAAAAGGGCTACATCGTGCACGGTGAGGGGCAGCATCCGGGCCAAACAGCAGTACAGGTTTTCGAGCCAAACTGCGGCAATGGCCTGCTGACAAACAAACTCTCGCTGTGGTGCTGTGTGCTTTCGCTTGCAGGTCTGAAGAGGCGTTCCAGCTCCTTCAACCATGCTCGCCTCGAGCACATCATGGAGAAAGGTGAGTGCTCACACCGGCAATTACAGTAGAGCTGGTGCTGTGGTGGCTCACAGCAGCAGCCAACTAGCACCAATTTCCGTGAGCAAGCCAGGCAAATGTGTCTCAACATCCAGTCGTGTGCAGCCATTTGCAAGCCGTTCTCATTGGCTACAATTGCAGCTGTGGCATTGTTTGTGAAGCCAGAAGAATCTCAACCACCACATGTACCTGCCAGACAGCAGCATGACTGACTGGTTGGTTACCCCTCCCTTGTTGGTGTCACACTCGTGCCCCATCCTTGCAGACTACCCCAACCACGAGAACTTTGTCTTGCACTATGCTGACATGGTGGACAGCACAAGCTTGACCAACCTCCTCAAGTAGGTGACTGCTGGCCCAAGTTGCAGCTTCTGTATCAGCAAATATGCTGTATCACCAACGTCAAGCAGTCCTGCTATCATCTTCCGCATAGCCTGGTTGACTTCATAGCTGGAAGTCTCTACAAGGGCGGGAGCTGTCCCTGCTCCTGCCCACAGCACATGCCATCCTGCCATATGGCGGTTAGCCACTGCCTTCACAGCAACTGGCACCTAAATATCAGTGCCTGTGCGGCACTTTGTACTTCAACCATTCAAGTTTCCAAACGTCCCTGCCGGTGAAATCGAGTCTGAGCAGATTGGCCAGCACGCGCATGCACACCCCTTTCCATACTGCCCTCACCTGAAACCTGTACGCAAACCCACTGCCTGCTTGCAGGACAACACAGCCAGATGAAATCTACAACCTGGCTGCCCAGAGCCATGTCAAGGTGTCGTTTGAACTTCCTGAGTACACCGCGGCTGCCTCTGGCATGGTGCGTCTTGGCAAATAACCTGTTGGGGAGACTGTCTGCACAAGTAGGAGAGCAGATTGTCTTTGGTCTGGGTGTATGCAGCTAAGGGAGCGCCCCCAGAATGACACGCTCGCTGGGGCACGTCGCCATCGTCAGTCTTGTGTCACTTGGAACAACACGGATGCCATCCACAATGGCATTGGCGCAAGTGTGTGCATTCAGTGTGCTGCATGGTTTGAGCGCATTTGTCGCACCCTGCCAATCAGTGCCTGCCTGAGCTGACACTGCCAGTCCCGAACTGATGTGTCATGCTAGGCGAGCTGTAGAGTAAGCAACAGCCGTACTACTAGTAGATGTTGAGCCATCATGCCATGCTGCTTTGTATGTGTTTGTGTCATGTGCGTGTGCGTGCCCGCAGGGTGCCCTCAACCTACTGGAGGCTGTGCGCGGTGCTGGGCTTGCTGCCAAGACCCGTGTCTACCAGGCATCCACATCTGAGATGTTTGGCAAGGTGCACGAGGTGCCCCAGCGCGAGACCACCCCCTTCCATCCTCGCTCACCCTATGGCGTTGCCAAGGTGTATGCATACTGGATATTTGTCAACTACAGGTATGCAAGAAGGCTGGAGGATAGTCGGTACTGCAAGCTTCGATGCCGACTGCATCAACAGCAGTGCCCGCAGTCCAAAAGACTGAATTCGAGCACCTCGATGGAGTCGTCGCAGTTGCTGGCACCAGTTGACTGTACCGGATCGCCGCGCCCGGTCGCGGTTCGACCGCGCGAATCAACCCGGTTGACTTCTTCGTTGATACGACCGCGCCAATCATTCCGCATGAGCCCTCCGTTCATTTCACCGCAGTTGCAAGAACGGCCGTTTCCTCCTCAAGTCAATGCCTGTGAAGTTACCGACGGTTCTTGATTGCTTAGTTTCCAACCTGAAATTATGGAATCACCCCAACACACCGCTGGTGTTGCTTTTGTGTGTGTTTGAAACTGACTGCAGGGAGTCTTACAACATGTTCTGCTGCAATGGGATCCTCTTCAACCATGAGTCCCCTCGCCGCGGAGAGACCTTTGTGACACGCAAGATCACCATGGCAGCTGCTCGCATCAAGCTGGACCTGCAGGACTCTGTGGAACTGGGCAACCTGGACGCCAAGCGTGACTGGGGCCACGCCAGGGATTACGTGGAGGCCATGTGGCACATTCTGCAGCAGGACAAGCCAGATGACTTTGTGGTGGCCACAGGTGCGTGCTGGAGCTCGAGTGATGTGAACCCAGCTGTCGGCGTGAAACCTAGTTGCTGACGCTAGCTTGGTTGAAAATGAGGGGGGGGGTAGTTATGAATAGATGAAGGATGCTGAAGGACTTCGCATCGCGATTGGAGCCTACCACTGGATGCGTCGGCGGGTGCAGGATGGATACATGCAGAGAGATACCGTGCAGGGCAGCTTCTGCAACAGTCCGGTCAGCTGAAGTACTAGCTTTGAAGAGTAACATAGCGGCAAAGGCACCCTGAAAGCGGGCTGCATCACTGTGTGTCTTTGTACGCTGCAGGCAGGACCACCACTGTGCGCGACTTCTGTGAGATGGCGTTTGCCCGTGCTGGCATGCCACTGCGATGGGAGGGTGAGGGCGTCACTGAGGTGAGGGGCCTTGTGTTTTTTGGGGGTTTGACAGGTTGAGACACACTATGAGAATGCAATCCTAGCCATACTGATTCTTTATCCGCAGGCGCACCGCCTGTCCCATCCATAGCATGCTGTTTTGCAAATGTCCTGAAACGCTCGCAATGGTGCTGATGACGTTTGCAAGCAGCTGCTTGACAACCATGCTGTTGTGTTGCGTCTGTAGCGTGGCATCGTGGCCAGTGGTGAGCACGCCGGCAAGGTTGTGGTCAAGGTTGACGAGCGCTTTTTCCGTCCTGCTGAGGTTGAGCTGCTGTTGGGCGACCCAACCAAGGCTCGTGAGGTGCTGGGGTGGAACCCTGACAACATGACCAGCGTGGAGCAGCTGTGTGCTGAGATGGTGGATTCTGACATGGAGATGGCGAAGATGCAGCTGGCCAACATTGACCTCAGGAAGAAGATCAAGGTGGGTCACGGTGCGACAGGTGCCCCCTCCTCCCCGCGCAAGGGGGGTGGTGTGGTGTGGGGGGGTGGGGGGGGGGGGGGCATGCACGAGGCTAACCAGACCGTTTGCTGGCAGCCACAACATAAACATGGGCAGGAATGACGATCATCGTGCCCAGGGCACTATAGTCAAGCTGTCTCCCTGCAGGGCCAATCATTGCTGTGCTGATGTGTGCTAATGCTGTGACGCTGTGCCCCTGCAGGTGCCTTACTGAGCAGCACAGGTCACAGGGTCTTCAGAACCCTTTGTGACTTGTTGCGACAACCACACCTCAATGAAGCCCCAACAGTTGCACGAAGCCTGCCAGCGCCCCTTGCGTCGACTTGTCTGTGCTGGTGTGGCTGTGGTGACCGTCAAGACCGTGCTACCTTATGTTTGCGAAACATCCGGGATGCCGCTGTAGGAACGCCTGTGCCGTTCTTGTGTGCTGTCAGCACGGCTCTGTTCTGTCCTTTTCTGCGTTTTACATGTTCCCTCTGTAACATACGCCTGGTGTCAGAGCGCTCCGAGCGGCTAGCCGCATGCAGGTGGCTGGCATGCCACCACGGGCTGAATCCTGTAACTGCCAACAGCGCCCCGGGTGTTTGCACGGTGCAACAACAACACGGTGCAACAACCAACACCTCAACAAAACACTCAAACCTAGTTTGCAATGGTCTTTCCCATACGACTTGTCCTGCAACATACCTGCCATTGCAGATCAACACAAATGACGCTCTTCCGTCACGTGATGTAACTGTCCTAACTCAGCAGTACAGTTGCAGCACCAATGAACCACTAAAATTCTTTCAACATCAACACATCCACGAAGCCTTTTGGTCTACCCAATTTATCCAGTGAGAGAGTACCGCCCAGCGGAGACAGCACCCACTTGTACCTGTCACACCTGCACCGGTACCCCTCCCCGCCTGCTGCAAAACACATGTACAGTGAGCTGAACATGCTACACTGGGTCATCAGGAGCACCTACTAGGTGAATAGAAGAGCACCCACTGACAACACAAGTCCAAGGATCCTCCGGAGCCACCTGGCAGTACCTCCTGAACTGCTGTAGCTTCAAATTTGTTGTGACGTCGAAACGGACCCAAGCACAACGCAACACTTAGATCATGAGACGGAATTTGCAACACCGTGCAGTCCGCCGGCCTTCTCAAACTCACAAACGTGCAGGTCAATCTGGTCCGAGTTGATCCTGTCCCTACCAATCGTCCCGTTGCACAACCAAGGCAGCGGTTTCAGTATGCTGGATACAATACACATCGTAGGCATGCCCTCTGAAGGTACGTTCGAGGCAGTGGGGCGCTCCTGCACCCTTCTGATCACAGGGGCACTCAGCAGCAGCTATGCTGGATGCATTATCCTTCACCACACCCTGTGGGTTCTGCAGACACCATGAACCGGCTGATTCAAGGGGGATTGGAGCTTCAGTTCTACCCAGCACAGTTTGCAGAGCTGGCTGCAGAAAACGTGAGCTGTGAAGCCACTAGGTCAGTATTGTCACTGTTACAAGGTCCAGGCCGTGCCTGAACACCCTGTAGGGAGCAAGGGAAGCATGCAACTCTCAAAACATGATACCAGCACATGTCGCCCAAATATGAGAGGCACCTTGATGCAGCACCTGCCTGTGCTGTGCTGTGGTGTGTTGCTGCAGGTGGGGGACAGCCCTCCATTGCTCCTGGGCCTCGACCCTGTGCCTCCTGCTATGCTGTCATGGGCTGACGTAGCGCCAGGGCAGGTGCGATAGCAGATGACGGTTTTGTACACCACACACAATGCAGTGTGATTTTCCAGGTGTTGTGTTGCATTTTTCTTGGTTGCACCCTTCTGTCATAGCAGATGCTGCATGACTAAGCAAATCCCAGAGCACTGGGCACCCTGTAGATGTTGTGTGTGGTTGTGTTGCCTTACAGTCACTGTTGCTGAAAAGGTTGGAAGGGAGATGGAACTGCCGCTGCATCATGCTGCCACTGTGCTGCCTTTCCCTCAGTACTGGATACTTTCACCTCTTGGAGGTACCCGCCAGACTTGGTAAACTGCCAAAGCCGAAGATTGGTACATCTGGAGGGTTACTGCAGCCACATTGTGTGTCTGGGAGCTCATCATTGCAGAGGCAGCCATAGGATCTCCAACTAGGGAACCATTTGACCCGCGCTCTTCACCAGCCAAAATATGTGTCTGTCACGGTCACAAAGCTATGCTACTAAGCTGCTGCTGTGCTGCCACCTGCTGCTACCTTGTTTCTGCAATGTTTCTGCTGTGTTGCTGCTGCATTGCTGTGCCTGTACATCCACCACAGGCAGAGCTGGCGTCAGGAGGCGTCATACCCAGCACAGATGCAATCATGCGCGCTGTGGTGCAGTACAACAGACGCCAGCTGCTGGCACAAGGCAGTGCAGCAGCCGCAGCAGCAGCACCATCAGGAGCGTCAGCTGCAGTTGCAGCAACCAATGAAAAGCAACAACAGCAGCAGCAGCAGCAGCAGCAGCCTCCACTTGTAGTGGGCTATGTGATGAAGCCGTCGAGGGAGGATGCGTTAGCCAAGTCAGGCATGCTGCACCTGCTGTTCAAGGAGGGCCTTTGCTTCATGCCAGTGGACCTGCACAGCATACCACAGCAGCAGCAGGAGCACAACCAGCAGCAGCAACAGCAGCAGCAGCAGCACATAGATATCCTGCTGCACAAGGGCTCTGATGAGCTTTTGCCCTTGGAACCCAGCAGCAGTGCCGGCAGTGCAGCAGCAGAAGCTGCGGGGGCTGCGGGTCCTGCTGCTGCTGTGGGGGTGTGCTGGTCCCCCAGGCTCCTTGCCCTACAGGGCTGGCTGCGTCAGCACCCCAGTGTGTGTGTGGTGGACCCCTTTGAGCACACAGCAAAGGTACGACTGAGTGCAGCGGGCGTTGCAAGGGCAGGTGCAATTCTTGTGTAAGACACATGGAAGGATAGGGTGTCGTGTGATGACTTGTGGCATCCAGCTGTGATGACTTGCGGCATGCAGCTTCTTTCAATTCTGCTTGTATGTGATCGTTTCTTTCATGGTGGTTGTCAAGCGCAACAAGGAGTTTTTGATCAACTCAGCAACATTCACCCCCTGGCAGGCACTGCTTCAATAGCTGTGTGTGGTTGTTGGGGGCCGCAGGTGCTGGACCGCCTCCTGCTGGCCAGGCTGCTGCAGCGGCTGCAGGGGCTGCAGCTGCCTGGTGGGGTGAGGGCACGCGGCCCAGGCTTCTATGAGGCAACCGCCTTTGATGTTGAACTGGCAGGTGCCGTGGACGCAGCAGGTGAGGTTGAAGGGACGGAGAGAGGGTATCAAGGAGACTCTCAGGTGCCTCCCTGCTCACGGTCTTTGCAATCGCCCGACAAGGTCGTGAGGGCAGCGCTTGCCACCGTACAGTATATCCTGCATCCCGAGTTCCACTTGCAGCCGGTTCACATTGCCTCTGACCTGCACATCATCTGTGTGGCGCTGTCAACAGGGCTGCGTCCTCCCTTCATAGTGAAGCCGCGTGTGGCGTGTGGGGTGGCCCACTCACTCACACAGCATGGCGCTGGTGCTCAGCAGCCGTACACAATGCCTCTTCTGACCCACACAGTGGTTCATTGTTTACCCTTCCGCATGCCCACTTGCACCCGCTGTGCCTGTGCTGTGCTGTGCTTGTGCTGTGGTGCTGTCAACAGGGCTGCGTCCTCCCTTCATAGTGAAGCCACGCGTGGCGTGTGGGGTGGCCCACTCACACAGCATGGCGCTGGTGCTGCGCAGCGGGGGCCTGCAGCAGCTGCATGGCCAGGTGCCCCTGCCAGCACTGGTGCAGGAGTTTGTCAATCATGGGGGCCAGCAGTACAAGGTGTATGTCATGGGGAACAGGTGGGCCCTGTCTGGCATACATGTACAATTCTGCTCACAGGAGCTTTCCATTCCTTCGTTTGAATGTGGCTTCTTGTTAGGTGACACATGTTGCTGAAAGCAGGCCCAGAATCACCCAAGGGTCAACAGACTGGAGCCCTTTTGTTCGGACGCACGTAGTCAGAGGGCGGCGACACCGGGTGTGTTGGCTACCTGTAGCGCCGTTCAGAGTCCTGTAGCACCTAGTGAGGCAGCATGGCATGAAAGTGGTGTTCTGCTTGCCTCTTTGATAGGACCGGTAGCACTCGGCATAAGCGCCCTGCAACAGTGGCCTAGTGGTGCAGAGTTTGGTGTCACTTTTGAATGTAAATGTATGGCTGCCAACAGGCCAAGGCATGCTTGTGTTGTTGGGTGCCCTGCTCTTGTCACTGATACCGCAGGTGTTTGTCACGCCACGCAAGTCAATCCCGGACGTGCACCTGGACGATGTGTCTTGGCAGCAGCAGGCACCGCAGCAGCAGTACCTCCTGTTTGACAGCTTGGCGTCTCTGCCAACTCAACTGCCTGCCCATGTGGCCCCAGCACCGCCGCAGCAGAGTCACTCAGACAGCACAGCCACACCCACAGCTGACCTGAAGTCTGCAGTACAGCCAGCCAGCACAGCACCCAGCACAGATGCTGTGAAGGCGATTGCAGCTTTCTTGCGGCAGCAGTTAGGGCTGACACTGTTTGGCTTTGATGTGGTGGTGGCGCAGCACAGCAGCAGCTCGCTGCAGCAGGAAGCACCGCAGCAGGGGCAGCGATCTGAGCAGCAGCAAGGGGAGCTGGTGGTGATCGATGTGAACTACTTCCCCAACTACAGGGGTGGGACTGATGTGCCGGCGATGTTTAGGTCTGCTCTGCGGCAGGCGTGGGTGCAGCACCAGCAGCAGCTCTAGGAGCAGCAGTACTATGGGGCAGAGCTTGTGCAGCTGCTGCACAGTGGAACTAGCAGCTGGATGCACGCTTTATCTGATGGATGCTGAAGTGGGCCTGCATGTGGGCTGTCAGCACATACTTGCGCTTGAACACGTTTGCCATTGACACAACTTGGTGCATGCTGGTGGCTACCAAGTGTGGGTGTTGGGCATTACTTGAGCTCAAAGCAGGATGACCAGACTGGCCTGTGAATGCATCCTGCAGTGCTCGACCCCAAAGCAAGGAACCCTGGTGAATTGATCCAGTTCGCATTGATGCATACGTCCTCATTGATGCATACGTCACCTCATAGGAGTGTGGCAACACCCTGCAACATTGCATGCAGAAAAGCGCCCCACTTTCACAGTGGTACTGTGCTTGCCACTTGCTACCAGGCCCATCAGCACCTTCACAAAACTCCACACAACCCAAAACTCCACACAACCCAGCCACGTGGCACCATCTGCAGCTGCGGGCTTCAAAACTTGCTGCAACTCACAGCTGCCCAAAGCATGAGCCTTGGACCACGCAGCAATACAGCCCAATGTCCTCGGCCCAGCACAATGCCCGTCAGTGCTGCTGCCGCTGCTTGTGTCAGCAACAGTCACCGCTGCTCTCAAGCCCGCTGCTGCTCTCAAGCCCTGCTGCTGCCGGTTGCTGCTTACGGCTGCTGCTCACTCAATGCCTGCCAGGCGCACAGCACCAGACTTGACCACCACTGAGAATGTGGCCAACATGAGGCCGATCATGGAGGAGAAAGTGCAGAACAGCACCTGAAACAAGCAGGGACAGCCAGGCAGCACAGGCCTCAGCCAGCAGCTAGGGTGAGTGGGGTAGCATATCCTTCCGCAAGCACTGGCGCTGTGTGCTGGAACTGCGCGACTGAAGGGACAGACTGCACATGGCTTGACTGCGGATGCGCTGATGTGTGGCCGTCACAGGCAATCAGGCTCATCACCACTTCTGTCTGCAGAGTCAGAATCTCCATGTCTGCTCACAGCCTTGCTTCTTGTTCCTTTCAACAACCACTGCCAGGCTGGGGATTGGGGCTCATGATGACCATGACAACTGCATGCATGCTGCACTATGGCTGGCCTCAGTACGTGCAACTGACTGGGCAGCTACATGCATGCCACATACTGGTTGACCCAACAAGCAGCAGTCAAAACACCCTGCCCAGGCCTGGGGAGCCCAGCCGCCCACTCACCACTTGTGTGAGTGTGATCTTGCTGATGATGTTGCCTGGGGTGGGTGGTGTCTTGATGATGGGGTCTGGTGACATGTCTGGTGACAGGCCCTTGGGTTCCATCATGGAGCGAGTGCGGCTGGATGTTCCAAACGGCGAGGTGACGCCACCACCTCCGAAGTTGGTTTTGACGGCAGCTGGCGCCGCTGGCTTTGGTGGTGCTGCTGCTGTTGGTGCGGCACTGCTGCTGCTGCTTGTGCTGCTGCTGGGTGTTGCAGTAGGGCTGCTGATGAAGGCAGCGGGCATGTTTTCGACTGCAGTTGACGCTGAAGGACGTGCTGATGTAGATGGTTCGTCGCTGGGGTCGCCAAACTCTGTCTCAAACTTGTCCAAAATGTCGATCTTGTTCCCCAGCAGCTGCTCCCTGTCCCTGCTTACCAGGCGCTTCACCTGCACAGCACCCTCGTTGAAGGGCTCTGTGCGGCCTGCAAAAGGCAACATAAGAAGACACCGCAGCTTCTGAGTGTAAGGCACGGCAAACAATGGCAAGCCAAGTTACTTGAGCAGTAGTAGAAGTGTGGGTGATCACCTGACTGTGACTGTATACGGGCCAAGCGCAGCTGACGAGGCTGCCTGCAAACCGATGGAGCTGCAGTGGCCACCCTTGAGCCGCACTGCTGAACGCAGCATGCAGACTGCATGGTGCTTGGCTGATTTGTGGTGCTGATGGGAAACTACAGCGTTGAGGGCAGGCAGTGCTGTCCGGCACGTGGGGGTGAACGCAAAGTTGCAAAGCTCAACTTGCAGCCAATGCTGCGATTATGTCAATAATCTCCCTGGCACTTGTCACTTTAACTGCCATGCACAGACAGCAAAAGAGCTAGGCTGGTACAGACAGAAAATTAGCGCAGCAGAGAACCTCTTGGGAAAGATGCCGCTATGCCTGCTGCAATGAAACATCTGCCAGGTTGGCGGTTGACAACTGTCAACTTGAATTGATCATTGTGGTGATGGCCTTGCTTGCGCCCAGGCACCGACATCTTCGGTCATCACCATTGCTTGCTTGCTTGAAGGAGTTGGTTGAAGCATCGCTGAGCTTCGTTTGGCTGGGACTGTGAAGAGCAGAGAAGGGCACATGGCTGAGGATGATTTTGATGAATGCCTCCTCATGGCCCTGGATCGCTTCGAGCAGCAGCACCAAACAGCCGTTGGTGAGCAGCGTCCAGTGCCCTGCAGCAACGGCCCGGCAGCACCCCAGCGCCACCAACCCCCATCATCTAGTGCTGGCACGCAGCCCTCACAGCATGCGTGGGCTCAGCCACAGCCAAGGCAGGACCACTGGCAGCAGCAGCAGCCACAGCTACAACACCATCGAGCACCGTTACAGCAGTCCACAGACATCAATCAGATCTGGGGGCTCTTCTGTGCTGGGCCCCCACCAGCCCTCACCAGCACAGCATGCACCGGGTGGGCCCAGAGGCGACTGCAGCGGTGGAGTAGCAGCAAGCCGCCACCGCAGCAGCACAAGCATCAGCACAAGCAGGACATTCACTTGCAGCAGCAGCAGCAACTGCAGCAGCAACTGCAGCCCAACGCTGGTCGCATGAATCAGCAACATCTGCAGCAGCATCAATGGCAGGGCCTGCAGCAGCAGCAGTCCAACAGCATGCAACAGCAGCATACCAGCAGCATGCAACCGCCGTACACGGCTCCACAGCAGCAGGGCCAGCAGCCATCACATGCAGCTGCTAGTACGCAGGCTGGCTGGCAACCGCAGCAGCAGAGGGGCTGGCAGCAACAACAGCAGCAGGAGCCCATGTGGCCCCAGCAGCAGCAACAGCTACATCATGACCCTGCGATACAGCAACAGCAGCAGCACAGGCAGCAGGGCAATGAGCAGTGGCAGCGTCAGGCAGGCTGCACTCTACCACAGCAACAACAGCAGCAACCCCATCAACAGCAACAACTGCAGCAGCAACAGCAACAACTGCAGCAGCAGCAGCACATGCCACCGCTGCAAAGTGCTGCAGCATCAGACCTGCAACGGCAGGAACAGCAGCAGCAACCGCCTTGCAGCAACACTCCCAATGGCCCAACGGGGCCAGGTGCTCAGCAGGCAGGCAGTCTGCAGGCAATGTCTGCACTGTCAGACCCTGATGCTGCTGCTGCCACTGGGAACGGTCCGGCAGCTGCTGGTGCTGCATTCAGTGGGGCTGCCAGCAGTGTGCCTGGCGTGGCTCCCGCAGCTGCTGGCGCTGCTATCGGCACTGCTCCTGCAGCTGCTGGTGCTGGTGTCAGTGGTGGTCCTGCAGCTGCTGGTGCTGCGGTCAGTGGTGGTCCTGCAGCTGCACCTGCTGCGGTCAACGCTGCTGCAGCAGCTGCTGGTGCTCCTGGCAACGCTGGTCATGCAGCTGCTGGTGCTGGAGTCAGTGGCGGTCCTGGGGGTGGTGTGTCAGGGGGCTGCGTTGCTGCTGGCAGTGGTGGTCCTGCAGGCAGTGGGGGCCCGCTGGTGCTGTACGATGCCAAGCTGGCCCTGGGCCGGGAGAGGCAGATCGAGGTGCGCCTGCAGGAAAGAGGGCCTTTCAACTGCTTTGCGGGGGGCACTTCCACGTTGGGAGGCACAATGATGCAGTACTTTGTCTCTGATTGCTGATGCACTGGCAGGATATGAGAATTGATGCATGTGCTCAGCTGTGTGTGGCCGCCCGTTTGATTCCACACTGCCCTTTTCTGCCCCAAACTACGCTGTCTGGTTGTGCCCCTGGTTTTCTGCATCTGGTTTGAGCCCACTTTATGTTCCTCGCTTTAGGGAAGTTGCCTACCTTCTTCCTGCACCCTCTGAAATCATAGCGCCTGTTTGCCGCGACGTGTGTCGGTGTGTTGTGCTGGCAGGTTGTCTTCAGCGGCTGGCACAATCAGATAGCTGCAGTGTGCAGCAGCATCCCAGGCTGCAGGCGTGCTGAGGCCAACAGCTGGTGCCGCACGTGGCTGGTAGCGGCCAACAAGGTGGAGGAGCTGCAGCAGGCACTGGAGGCAAACCTGGTGAGGCCCGGAGGGGGGGGGTCTCGACATATGGCAGACGTCCGAGGCATGCAAGACGGGGGTTTGGGGTTTGGGTTTCGTTGACAGGCAGTCTGGAGGACATAGAGACGTGACGGTTGGACATGCAGACGGACAGACAGGCACACATAGCCCCCTGACGCCTGCACATCGAGCCACAACATCCTCAACAAATCTGCACTGCTGTGCTGGTGCCCCTTGACATGAAAACATGCCAAGGGCAGGTTGGAACCTGGGCGACATGTGTAAAAAAGAGAAACCTGCAAAACCGCAGGCATCTGCATACCTTTTGAGAGCCAGAAACAGCTGAGGCTGCCGTGCAGCTGACAGAGCTTGGCCGCCGTTGCCAGCATCTGCCCAGGCATGTGCTTGGTCTGATGCATGTGCTTTGTCTCCTGGCTGCTACCACTGCTTCTTGTTGCAGCCCCCAAACGTGCGTGTGCGCAAGTTTGAGCCTCTGCCGGACCTGGTGCGCAACGTGCTGGGCGCCTCAGACAGGCGGCCTGACGACAGCCAGCTGTACGACAGGCTGACACAGCTGGAGCTAGCCCCAGGTGCACCCGCACTATGCAGTCGCTGCCTGCTACAGTACAGGCCATGACACAAGGGGGAAAGGACACGCCTGCATGGGGAGCAAATGACATGCAGGCGCTTCTCGACGCTTTTGGTTGCCAAAGCCGTCTCCATACACTCAGTCTTCACTGGCCTGCACGCCGTCTTATCCGCAAAGAATGTGCCTGCACACCATGGCGTGAGTTGTGCAACCTGCTGTGCACAACCGTCATGGCTGTTGCAACGTTGCCACACCATGCATGTGCCTTGCTTGCTGCCGGATGCCGCGTACAGGAGTGAGCCTGGCTGACCGCATGCGACCCTTCCAGCGTGAAGGTGTCAAGTTTGGGCTGCGGGCGGGTGGGCGGCTGCTGATTGGTGACGAGATGGGCCTGGGCAAGACCGTGCAGGCCTGTGCACTGGCCAAGTGCTACCAGGACGAGTGGCCTGTGCTGGTGGTCACACCTTCCTCACTCAGGTGAATTTGAGTGAGAGTGAGACTTGGTGCAACAGCCCCCTGATCCTAGCTACTGAACTATGGTTCGAACATGTGTGATGGGCTGGCATGGCGTCCTGACAAGTGCAGCTCAGCAAAAAGTGCGTCTTTGAGCGGCTTCGTGCTGGTAGTGGTGGACTGCTGTCAAGTCATGACGTGCCAACATGCCTAGAACTGCAGGCGACATGTTAACACCGCCCCCGCCCCCCTCACCCACATCCACTCCTGTGCCTCCAGGTTGTCCTGGCTGCTGCCCTGTACCAGTGGCTGCGTGTGACAGAGGATAGGGTGCTGGTGACACTCAAGGTCAATGACATGCTGCGGCTGTCAAACGCCAGCTCGGAGCAGGAGGCGCGCACCATGTGAGTTCTGGCAGGTCACAGGGCTGGGCCGCAGTGGTGTGTGAACCCAATTTGGTTAGTTGAGGCAGCGAGATACGGATTGACCCTGATAACCTGTGCTGTTTGACAGGCTCAGCAAGCTAGTAGATCGGACCTTTACGGAAGGTTGCGCTGGGCCAGGGGCTGGCGCAATGCTCAGCCTGCCTCCCCCCCCCCCCCCCCCAACACACACACTCTCCCTGTCATGCAGCCATGGTTGGTCTGCAACATCCTACACGGTATGAACTGTGTACTGCTGGAATGGCCACTGCTGCATTGGTCGCCACCATTGCTGTGTGCTGTCGCAGGTATGACTTTGTGATTGTGAGCTACGACATGCTGAAGGACGTCAGTGAGGTCCTGGCAGCAATCAACTTCAAGGTGGTCATACTGGATGAGTCCCACTGCATCAAGAACCCAACGGTGAGCGCCCAGGGATGCGGTGTGTGTCTGTGACGCACCAACAGAGGCCCCAGCTCAACAGCTGACGAGAAGCTGTGCATTGGAAGTAAGTTGCACAGCGGTGTTGGGTGTGCAGTGCAGGTGCCTGTCGCATTTAGCCTGCACTGGTTGCAAACAATGCAGTAGGCAAACCTTTCAAAAGCTGTCAGGGCATGTCAGTTACACAGCACCTACTTGCACATGGGATCACCACTGGACAGCAAGTGGGGCAACAGCCCCTTACCCTTGGGCCCTTGATGGTGAACTGTGACCCTACTGCTGAGTCGTGATGCGAGAAAGGGATGGAGACAAACTCAGCCCCCAGGCTTGAGAGCGAACTTCATAACTTGGCCCGTGGCAATGCATTGCTGGGGCCACTATACCGGTTGAGCTGACACAGTGCAAAGGCGGCACCCATTCATGAAATTCTGGGATCAACAACCATGGGATTTGTGCTGGGGTTCGTGCAAAGGATATGCTGTGCTGTGCTGTGCTGTTTCTCTGTGATTTTCAGGCACAGCGCACCAAATTTGGCAAGCCCCTGGTGGAGAAGGCGGCCAGGGCCATCCTGCTGTCAGGCACACCGGCTCTGTCCAACCCTGCAGAGCTGCTGACCCAGCTGCAGGCGCTGCTGCCCAGGGCGCGCATCACCAAGACTGCCTTTGAGGAGAGGTACATGGAGATGCGGCAGTACGGGACCTTCAAGAAGGTGGTGAGTGGGACGGGCGGGAGGAGTCGAGCAAGCGCTCTGGTGCGTACTGCTGTGTCCGTGCAACTTCGCCCTGCCTGACACACCCACTCCCCCTCACATGAGGAGGATGGGCTGCATGTGTATGTATCTGTAGATATGCCAAGCAGCTCACCATAGCTACTTAGTCATACCGGACGGGCAAATAAAACCAGAGAGACCGGCGCTGATGAGGGTCAAGCAGCCCCAAAACCCCTGGAGGCCTACTGGTAGCTTTGACGCCCAGATCCTGATACACCTTCAGGGCTCAAGTATCACAGTACGGTCATCTTGCATATGCATGGGGTGCCCACACGCTGGTGATGTTGCTGCATGTGTGCTGTGCTGTCACGTGTTGTGCCAGGTTGGCAGCAAGAATGGTGAGGAGCTGAACCGGCTGCTGACCTCCACGGTGATGATCCGCCGCAAGAAGGCAGAAGTGCTCAAGGACCTGCCAGCCAAGAACAGGAACCAGGTGTGCGTGGGGGGGGGATCCTTTGTTGGATAAGGCTAGGTAGGTGGATGGAAAGGCGACTTGACAGGGACGGGAAGGCCTGGGGCTGTGCACACATCATGTTTGACACATTTGCAACAGCTGTTCAAGTCCAACAAGCAAGGCGCCAGTTTCGTGAGTGCCAAGCGTGGTCACATCAGACTGACACAGCAGCCATCATGCTGCCCCCCCCCCCCCCCACCAGCTGTGCAACAGCCAGACTGACGCAGTCTGTTGTGCCGGCGTTGTTCAGGTGCCGCTGCTGCTGGAAGCCAGCAAACGTGCTGAGCTGGAAAAGCTGAAGGGCAAGTTGAACGAGGTGTGGTTGTGAGGGGTGGCACAGGCAGGGCCATGGGTCAGGGGCTGGGCTCCCTTCACAAGGTGCCAGGTGCAATCCCTGCATCATTGAGAGCCACTCATCACGTGCTGTTTGCACAGCCGGCCACAAGTCATCACCTTTGTGTGATGCACTATCAGGGTCATGTCAACACAATCCGCACGCAGTGCTGACGTGGTACTGTGCTGACGTCGTCATGTGTTGCTGTAGGTCCGCCAGCTGAGTACCAACATGCACGGCGTGGGGGCCGCTGTGGGGGGCGGCCTGCTATCAGGTGAGTGCAGCAGAAGCCCTTGACGTTGCAGTTGCCCTTGGCTGGTCTAGTTTGCAGGCAACGCTGTCACACAAGGCAACAGATCACTGTCACAGTGAGATCAGAGGGTGGGGTGCGTCCGACCTTCACCCCAGGCAAGTCAGTGACAATGTTGTTGGCAGGCTGTCGGTGCATCTTGCAGCGGGTTGAGCAACCTCATGCATACACAGCAAGCATCTGATTGCAGCAAACAAGGTGTTGTGTCTGACTTATCCCTGTTTTTTTGTATTGCTGTCTCACCACCAAATCTCCACAGGCATGGAGCAGGCCCAGCGCAACATGGTGATGATGCTGTGGCACGAGACGGCCAAGATCAAGGGCAAGGCCGTCACTGACTATGTGAAGGAGTTGCTGCTCAACAGCAGCCCTGACGACAAGTTCCTGGTCTTTGCATACCACAGGTGAACACAGCCACTTTTGCAGGGGTGTTGAGGAGGACACAGCCAGAGGGGTAGAGCTCGTCTTCGATCACATGCCACCATGCACCATGACCAAGTTGGTTCCTTGGTGTGGAGGATGTCTCATTTGATGGGACTGGGTGGTTGCGTGCGCAGTGTGGGTTGAAGGAGGACGTCGTACTACGGCGGACCTTGTGTCGATGATGCCGCTGTTGGAGTTGGACACTGTGCAAGTGCCTTGAGACTGTTGTGTCTGTGTTGGTTGTGGAGGAGCAACCTCAGTTGGCCCTTGCTTGAAGTGAGCCGACTGACATAGCCCTTTGTTGCTGCACGGAAAACGCTCGCGCTGGCCTGAACGCAATCAATCCCAATCTTTCCGGTTGCCCTGGTGCTATCAGGGAGCTGATGGATGCCATTGAGAAGGGTGTCAACGATGTGCGCAGCAAGAACAAGGAGTGCAAGGACATGAAGTACATGCGCATAGATGGCAAAACACCGCCAAAGCAGCGAGAGGAGAACGTGAACGCCTTCCAGAACGAGGAGAACTGCAGGGTGAGGGCAAGGGCTCACTGCGGCATGCTTGGGACCACAGCGGTACTGCCAGGATCAGGTTGTTGTCAAGCAGTACGTCCACTGCCTGCCAGTGGGTGTCCTGCCATGACGTCAGGCATGTTTGTGTGGGCGGGCACGACTGCCTGTTGCTGAGCAGCAGCTCGGCTCCAGCACAGCCGCACCTCATTTGACGTCATGGTCGCAAGTGGCGCGGCATATGCTGTATCAGTAAACATATGCTGTTGCTGCCCGTGTTGCCAGGTGGCCATCCTGAACATCAAGGCTGCGGGCGTGGGCCTGACCCTCACTCGTGCCAGCACGGTCGTGTTTGCTGAGCTGGCATGGACCCCCAGCGAGGTATGTATGTGTGTGTGACGGATGTACAGGCAGCAAGCTGTGGTGGTGCTGCTGAACCTATGACAAGTAGTGAATGCCTGGTGGGCTTGCAAAGACTTGTCTTTGCAGTCAAGCTTTCACTCAGTGGGCCCGCCTCGCACTCACAGCTGTGTCAGCGTCCTGCACTCCACAGCACAGCTGTGAAACGAGTGTGTGCTGACATATGGCTTGACAGACGTGTGTTTGCACACGGCTTGGCGAGTGTGTTGGGGCTGACACATGGAGTAGGGACCCACTACAACATGACAGATGCTCGCCATTGTTTTGGGGGAGTATGTTACATGGACATTTTCGCCAAACAACAATGGCATTGCCCACCAGGATCGAGCCAGGTGAACCTCATAAGTTGTCTCCCCTGCGGTGGTTTGCACCACCTACACCGGGTTGACCAAAGAAGGCAGAACCACCAGAATTGCAGCAAGTGCCAGCCATGCTAGGAACCTATTGTGTGCAGAGATGAGGGCAGGCAACTATACCAGTGTGGACACAAGAAACAGAACAAAGTCAGTCAAATACCCATAGTAAGGCCAAGCAAGCGTGCTCTGCGCACTTTCATTTTGTACAAAGTGTGTGCCAGGGCCGACTGTTCGGCATGTTGAAACACAGTAGCAACACAATCTTGGTCACCCAACTGGACTGAAGCCGGGTCAGCAAAGGCTGGGCAGGCGGTGCGCAGATCATCATACACGGGACATTCAAGAATGAAGTGCTTTAGATCTTCAACATTGTTGCTGGTGCCAGTACGGGCCAGCACAGCAGCGCGGTTGGCCAGCGAAGCGTCCTGACCAGAGCACAAACGACAGATGCGATCCGCCCTTGGGACAGACTCCCTACGCTTGCGACCCTGCTCAATTTCAAGATGTGCAGAGCCAACACGCAACTGCGCCAGGTTTTGTGCCACGTTGAAAGACAAGCACAACTTCATATGCGGGGCTGCATGGTCTCTAGAGAAAGGATCAAAGCCAGGGTCAAGAGGGTCTGGATTGCACTTCGTCCTGGATTGCACCTGGATAAACATGCGTGTTGGGTGCTGTGCAAGGTGTGGTCGTAGATGCGGCCAGGACTACTCCAGGCGCCGGGTGCACCCCACGCTTGCCTGGTGGTGTCGTGATGGCACCTTGGTGCATGGTGCGCTTGCACTTACATGTGCTGATGATGTGGATGATTACGAATTCAGGGATGGCGTGGGTGCTCTTGCTGCTGCCACTGCAGGTTCAGCAGGCTGAGGACCGCGCTCACCGCATTGGCCAGACGCAGAGTGTGAACGTGCACCTGCTCCTGGTGAAGGACAGCATAGACGACCTCATGTGGGAGCTGCTGCAGAGCAAGCTGGCCACTACAGGACAGGTGCTGGACGGGCAGGCAACACGCATGGAGGTAATAGGGAACGAAGGATGCAGGTAAAGAGGGGATAATGGGCAGCAGCTGCAGGGAGGCAGGTGCTGCAGGGACAGATGGCATACACAAGGGTGAGCGGTAGGCAGGAGGCACAGAGACGGGAAGGGGGGGGGGGGGCAGCTGCAGGGAACCCCCTGCAGAGGAGGTAGGCAGCGCACATGGGGGGTGGATCACTTAGGTAAGAGGGAGGAAGCGGCAGCTGCGGTATGGGGGCTGGGGTCCCTGGGGGAGGCGGGGGGGGGGGGGCACTGGCGTCCCTGTGTTACGTCAGCTGAAACCTGATGCAAGTTGGCCCAGTGTAACTGATAGCAGGCTGCCTGTCAGGTCAACCGAGCTCACATCTCGGGCTGCTGTTGGTGTGGCTGCCTGGCTTTCGTGGTGCAGGTGCAGAAGAGCAGCACGCAGCAGCCTAAGGGCAGAGGCGGCGCCAGCGGAGCAGCCCGAGCAGCTGGCCCATCCCAGCAGCAGCCGGACCAGCAAAGCATCACAAACTTCTTCACCAACTCTGATGGTCGCAGCAGCAAGAAGCCCCGCACATCTGCATGAACATGCCAGGCTGATGTGCGCGTACTGGGATGTCAGTCTACAGTCTATAGTACAAATTTGGTGACCACCCCCATCCCAGGGCCGAACAAGTATTCAAACACAATCATATACATAATACATAACGTTTTATGTGTTTTCTGGCTCCCCATCGGCGTCCTGACGCGTTGTCCACAAAAGCAGCAGCAGATGGTGCCTCCCGGACACTCTGGGGCCCACATAACTCCACACGGAGCATTGCAAGTGCGCTGAACCGATTGAAGATGGTAATAACTTTGTTTTGTTGCTGAGCTGCAGCCCACGCCTGGTCAAACACCTCCGATCGAGGGCCACTCACGCCTAGGGCACCATGAATCAGCTTTCCAAGCCTGTAGAGTTGCCTAGAAAGCGACATCGCGCCGCAGCATGGGGTCAAAACATGTATGTTATGTCCTGAACACGTACACAAGGCAGGCCGGCCTGCTCATTGGCTTAATAATAAGCATGGGGCTCCGAAAGGCAGCAGCCCTCGCGCGGGCATGCAGCCAAAACAACTACGCGAAGTCTTTAATCGTTTCAAGCCGTGCATTGCGGCTGGACACAAGGATAGATGAGGTGTTTGAGCAGCCCTGTGTCAAGCAGCTCGTCCTAATTGGCTGTATTCGTTGAGCACTTCGTTTGCAAAGTCTGGCTTCCATCTACAGTGCTCGGCCACCAGCACCGCTTTGCAAGGCGTCTGTGGAGTGCTGGTTGCAACCACAATCATATTTGCATAGTTAGAAACTACTACAGAGACATTCCAGCATGAGCAGAAGCATACAGCATATCAGCAGCAAGTTTCATCTTCCATCACCACACTGCGCGCTGCCAGGAGGCATGCAAGAGCTGCTCCGGGGCCTGCAGCCGCTGTTCACGACGTTCTGCCAACCCCGGAGGATGTACTCATGCTGACATGTGGTGCTAGGTAGCTTGCAGTGCTGCTAGCCACTCTGTCTGGGGTTACTGCTGCAGCAGCAGCAGCAACGTACAGTAATGTGCTCGGCAGCATGGGGCTTGTCAGGCCAGACCTGCAACTGCACCAAGTGTATGGAGGCTCCAAGCCCTGGCGTTGTGTGCTGGCGTGCATTGTAAGGGTGTGCAGCTCAAGCAGATGGAAGCCAGCCTTGCAGTGCGGGGCTGTGGGGCTGGCTGCACGATAGGATGCAAGCGCCTAGCTTGTGACAGCGCCTGCGCTAGACGAGGCTCCTGATCAGCAGCTGCCAGCAGCAGGAAAGAACTTCAGCAGGGCAGACCACCAGCACACGGAGTAGGTCAACACACGGCAGAGAGTGTACCCGGTGGCAGAGCATGAATACCTTCATGGAGGGCTACACATAGCAGGGATGGGGGGGGGGGGGGGGAGTCAGTGCTAATGCTGCTGCTGCTGCTCAGCAGTGCTGCTCGTCCTGCTGCTGCTGCCGCCTTGCTGCTGGTGCTGTTGGTGCTGCTGCCACACACTGACACTGTTGCTCAGCCTTAGAGAAGGCTCATGCCTCCACTTTGCCCTACTTCTCCTTAAATACACCAGCATGGGTGCCTGTAGTTGCTACCCATCCGGGTTTGTGGCCAGTGCTGCATTAAAAGCACATATTTTGCATGCTGACGTGCATCAAAAGTTGCTGGAAGCCGTTCTACAGAAATGAGGGTGCTTTGGGGATGCTGTGCACGCCTCCTGCTGCTTCAGAGACAAAACAACTACACGAAGTCTTTAATCGATGCAAGCTTGGCCCCCAATGAGCGATTTTTCGCATGTTTATGGTGTGCTCATGTCCCATATCAATTTATAGCTTTTACGGTGGTCTGAAGCGGACGTGAGAGGCAGAATTTTGAGAGGTGTCGAGGAGAAAAAGTCCAAGAACTGCTTGTGACGTAATTGTAAGCTCGCGCCTGCGTCGCAGAGTGCATAAAGTGTTACGAAACATCAAAACGTATACATTTGAGCATTTATCGAGGACCTCAGGGCTACCATTCAAAACCAACTTTTCGACAGCAACGATACCAGCCTGAACCAAGCAATAAAGTATTTTTATACAAATATAACACTATTCAAGCGCTTATCAGCCCCTGGGGTGGGGGTGGTCACCAATTTTGCACTACAGACTGCAGACTGTGTTGTCAGGCCCCAGGGGCCACCTTGCCAGACAGAGAAACCTGGAGGGGCCCAATGCTATCCCTGGTCAGCATGTTGGCTAGGTGTCCTTGTGCACACTCAGTAAGGTTGATCTGGGTGACAGATACCAGACCAACTTCGGAGAGTGCATGTTCATGGCTTGCAAGTTGGTTACGAACGGTGATCACCTCGAAAAGAAGACAAGCGAAAATCCCAGAAACAAGTCATCCCAACCTCCTCTTTCTGTTCCGGGCGGTGCTGATCTTTGCCGTCGGTTTCGTTTGAGAGATCTGCTTGTATGGCAGACACGCTCGACAGCAAAATGGCGCAGGTGATTGATGCAACTTCGCTGTTATTACTGGAAGGGTCAGTGGGCTGCCCCTACTGACTCCGCTTACACACTGGCTGTGCAGGCCAGCATCGACCCAGCAGCAGCCAACAGCAGCAGCACTGTCTTCCCCTACTCGGCGACCTATGGGAGGACCATGATCAAGACCATGCTGCTGGCAGCAGATGGTGGAAAGAGCATGGTGGGTGGGACGTCAACTCAGCAGCACCTGGCAGCACGCATACACCCAGCAACCTCATGCACAGCAGTTTCACTACAGTCCCAGCCTGCTACGAGGTGCACATAACCGTCAAGTACAGAATCCTTCATTGTGTGCCTGATCATGTTTCTCGGTGTGTCGCAGATTGGCCAGACACTGCGTGTTGGCGGGTGGGTCAAGACCGGACGTGAGGCAGGTGCTGGGGCCTGGGCATTCCTGGAGGTCAATGATGGAAGCTGCTTTGACAGCCTGCAGGTGCGGCAAGGGTGGGCTGAGGGCTGGGGGAACAGGATTGGAAGCACATTCAGTGCATGTGTGCTGATTTGGCACACAGGCAGAAGCAAGGTGGGATCATTGCCGTAGCGGGTAGTAGCGTCCTCTGCTGTTGAAGTTGAACAATCCATCTGCAGGCAACATTAGGGGCCATAGCAGCCAGCAGTCGAGCAACCGATCTGCAGGCAGCACTGGCACAAAGGCGACGTGCTACAGCCCAGATGCAGACACAGTTACCCACGGCAGCGAAAAGCTGCCCGCCCAAGGCCAGTACAGTGCTGTGTTTTTTGCTCAGTGGCTGAAATCTGGCATGGGCTGCACACACACCGCAGTGATGGCAATGCCTGAGGCAGCGACGTCAGAGGCAGCAGCATTGACAGCGCCAGCGGCAACGTTGGTGGCAGCAGCAGCTCAGCGCTGTGGTTGTCAGGCTTGGTCCTTCAGCACCAACAAGCCTCACCACCCAGTTGACCCAGCATCAGAGGCAGCCACCCCGTCTGCTGCGGGAGCGAGTTGGTGCCGCATACGCGTGGGGGCGTGTGATGACCTCCCTGTAGGCGTGCTTCTAGGTTCCTCTATGCCGTAAGCTTGGGGGTCTCCGGCCAGTCTTTCGTGCTTCCTGCCCTGCCTGCTTGCCTGCCTGTTGTACTGTCCTCCTGCTTGCCTTGACTGCTGCCCTGCTTGCTTGTGTTTTTGTTTGCCTGCTTGCTTGCCCTTTGTCCTGCTTCCTGTCTTGCCTGCTGTGCAGCTGATGGTGACGAAGGAGGTTGCTGAGGCAGTGGGTGGCTTGAGAAAGCTGGTGCCCACAGGCACATGCGTCCTCATTGAGGGGACCCTAGCGCAGACACCAGAGGGCACAAAGCAGGTAGGACGCAAGGCGTGCGCCGAGGCAGCAGCCAGCAGCTGGAGCAATTTTGGGAGGCTAGGCGGCAAGGCACTGCAGCAGGACCAAGCTGATGGTGTGTGCATGCGTGTGCAGTTGGCCTTGCCGGTAGTAGTGAGTTGGGTGCCATGGACAGCAGCTGTGGCAGATTGCCAGGAATCCGGGCTCATGCACGCAAGCAGTGACGCTGGATGTGCGGAGACGACCTTCCCATTCCTGCCGGCCCTCCTCTTGGCTCCCGTCCCTGCTTTCACACGACGTGTTTTCCGCCGTCGCACCAGGCCGTGGAGCTCAAGGCCACCAAGGTGTGCCATGTGGGCGTGTGTGATGCTGCCAGCTACCCCATGGCCAAGAAGAAGCAGTCGATGGAGTTCCTACGTGAGAAGGCGCACCTGCGGCCCCGCACCAACACGATTGGCGCCGTGGCACGCATCCGCAACGCCCTGGCCTTTGCCACGCACAAGTTCTTCAACGAGAATGGCTTCTACTATGTGCACACGCCCATCATCACAGCCAGCGACTGCGAAGGGGCAGGAGAGATGTTCCAGGTGAGGCTGGCTCAGCGAGGCAGGCAGGTAGGGAGGGCAGGAGGCGTTTGGGTGCAGGGCTTCCTGCAAGGGAGGCAGGGAAACAAGTGCCTGTATTGCGGCCCGAGCAGCGATTGATGAATGGACTGAGGCCCTAGTGTTGCTGATGAAGGCCCTGGTGTGCTGGTGAAGGAGGCAGGGAAAGAAGTGTTTGCATTGTCATGATGCTGCAAGAGGATACAGCAAAAGGGGGAGGGCCCTCGTGCCGTATGTATGCAGCAAGGTGGCAGGGACGGGCGCCCTGGTGCCATGCCATGGCACAACCAACTGCCAGTCGTGTTCCATAGCTGGCTGCGTGGTTGACTCCACCAATCCAGCAAGCTATGGAATGCCATTGGCAGTTTCGTAGTGACAGGACAGCAAGAGAGGGAGGCAGGCAGGGCTTGTCTGCAATACCCAGGTCAGGCAGGGGGAACTTGCCAAAGTTTGGCAACCAACTAGAAAACAGCATGCCAGTGTTGCCATCTAGCAGTGGAGGCGCAGCTTTTCTGCCTGGGCGGCCGCCTTCAGCCTCCTGGGATGTGCTGCTGCAGGTGCTTGCCTCAGTTAGCCCCAACTCCCTTTGGTGTGCATATGCACATACAGGCAGACATTGGCATGCTGCTTATGCATGAGTAATCCCGCCATGTTGTTTGCTCACCGGTGTGTGCATATGTGCACATGTGCTCCCATTGGCGTGCTGCTGCAGGTGACCACCCTCTTGAACAAGGAGGGAGAGAACAGGCAGCAGCAGCCAGCAGTGTCGGTGTCCCCAGAAGCCCTGAAGGAGCTACAGGAGCAAGTCAGCCTGCAGGGAGGCAAGGTCAAGGAGGCCAAGGCTGTAAGTATGTTTTTGTGTGGGGGGGGGAGCGTGAGCGTGGATACTTTCACTGCTGGGCGGTACTGCCCACATATAGGACTGGCATTGCCTGCAAACTGGTCGACAGCCCCATGTTCATGAAGCAGCATCATGCCACAACGACATGGTGACATGTCTTCTCACAGAGTTGGTTGAAACTTACTATTGGTGTGGCGGGTAGTCTTGTTGTGATGGCCGGGCCGGCCCTCTCACAATCTGGCGTGCGTTGTGCTGAGCGTGGCCGCTTGGCCCCTGCCTGTTGCTGCAGGCTGCTGCTGCTGACAAGGGCAACGCTGAGCTGGCTGCTGCCTCCAAGGCTGAGGTGGACAAGCTGCTGGCACTCAAAAAGCAGCTGGCTGAGGCAGAGGAGGCGTGAGTGGCTGCACCCTGTCACCCTCCAACCACCAATTTTCTTAACTTTTGAGCATTCCAAAGCGAGTGGTGATTGGTATTGCTTATTTGGTAAACTGTGCCAGCTTTTGAGAAGCAGTTGGCAGAAGTGGAGGAGGCATGGGTGGCGGCAGAGCACACTGATACTTCTGGAGGTGGTCTTTGCGCGCTGATTCTTGACATGTGCCAGATCATCCATCCATGCGTACGTTCCTGCAAGTACGTGAGCACTTACTCAGTGCTAGTTGTTGTCGCTGGAGCGCACAGGGAGCTTGAGTATCTTGATTTGTGCCCTGCTTGGCTGGCACCCACTGGCATATTCACACGTTCGTCTTTGTCTGCCCATTGTCTGCTGTTTGGTTGCTGCAGTGCCTCTTGGGTGGGTGGCTTGAAGCGCACCGCCAATGGTGACATTGACTACAACCAGGTGAGATGGTGGCACAGACAATCGGGGAGGGGTAAGCCTTATGTACAACCTACTCTTTGGTGTGGCAGCTGCTCAGCTACGCTCGACACCCAGTACATGATGCTGTGTCAGCTGGCTGCAAGCATCACAGTCGTATGTGCAGCATCGACAGGCTGGACTGGATGATGTCCTGCACTGCCTGCAGCTTGCAACAGCCATGTCCTGCTAGCACTGCGCCCCTTCCGGCCACGCCCTTGTGGCCTGCAGTTCATCGTCAAGTCTGACGAATACTCTTGAATAGCAACATGCCAGCTGTGAGGTACCCATGAATGAGGCAGTGACAGAACAGAGGCAGCGTGATACAGCTGCAGTTTATCTCATCTGTCAATCTTGTAAACACTTTCTGTCACTTTGTCTGCCCCGCAGGACTTTTTTGGCAAGCCTGCCTTCCTGACTGTGTCTGGCCAGCTGCAGGGCGAGTACTTTGCGTCTGGGCTCAGCAACATCTACACCTTTGGGCCCACCTTCAGGGCAGAGAACAGCCACACCAGCAGGCACTTGGCAGAGTTCTGGATGATTGAGCCGGAGATGGCTTTCTGTGACCTGCAGGTGAACTTGGGAGAGTCTTTGATGTGTATGTAGGTGCTTGTGCACGGGGTCCTATCAGGGGCAGCTGGTGTGCCAGCTCAGTGCAGCTGGCAGCGGGGTATGTGTTGACCTGCTGTGTGCAGTATTGGAGGCCATGGCGACCCCCTGGCACCGGTTGCTGCACCTGCTGACGGCGTTGCTGGTGCCGCCTGCCCTTGCAGGACGACATGCGCTGTGCTGAGGACTACGTGCGGTTCTGCTGCAAATACGTGTTGGAGCACTGCATGCCTGACCTGCAGTTCATCAACAAGATGATTGACTCAACTGCCATCGCACGCCTGCAGCAGGTGTGCGTCTCAGCAGCCTGTTGAGCTGCTTCGTTGGTTTCGGCTTGGCAGTTGGGGTTTCAAGCAGCAGGGGCACAAAGGCAGGTGCAGAGATGGTGATTGCTGCTGTGGGATGGGTCAGCCAGCCGTGGAACAGTGCTTGCTTGTGGGGTTTGTGTTTGGTGTTTGGCCAAGTCAGTCCAGCAGAAATCTGCAGCAGTCTGTACTCATGTTGCTGTTGACACCCAGCAAGGCCTGACAACACCGTTGTGCTGAGACCTGTGCCCATGTGTGTACGATGTGCGCTGTGCTGAGACTATGCTGTGGCGTGCTTGCTGCATTGTGGCTGGCCTGCAGGTTGCAGACACACCCTTTGCCCGTTGCAGCTACACGCAGGGTATCGAGTTGCTACAGAAGGCCATTGCTGAGGGGCACAAGTTTGAGGACATGGTGGGTCTGCTGCAGTCTCTTAAACAATTCTGTGCCATATGGTTTACCCAAGGGCAGTTGCGCTGCCACGCCAGCTCCATCAGTTGCATACGGTGTTCCAGGTTATCACGCGCCCTGAGCACTGCGTGCAAGTTGCTGTGCAGCCACACCACCCCTGCATGGCCCCCTTCCCCATCGACATGTGTGGCACATCATCGACGTGTGCTGCTTTTGGTGCCTTTTAGGACGTGCACTGGGGCATCGACCTTGCCACCGAGCACGAGCGGTACCTGTCCGAGGTTGTGTACAAGCAGCCCGTGATTGTGTACGACTACCCCAAGGACATCAAGGCCTTCTACATGAGGCTAAATGATGATGGCAAGACAGTGGCGGCCATGGACGTGCTGGTGCCCAAGGTTGGGGAGCTCATTGGTGGAAGCCAGCGAGAGGACAGGTAGGAGGCATGCTGCTTTGGGGTTGGAGTTGGGGAGGTTGCACCAACTGGGGGATGGCAAGATGGCTGGTATGAAACAGGTAGGGGGGTGAAACACCACCAGGGGGGGGGGGATGGTGAGGGTGCTGTGGCTGCCACCGAGATCAAGGGTCGGGTGGGAACGAGGAGGCTGGCGGCAAGAAAACATGGCTGCCGCAAGCTGTTGTATGTGGTGGAAAGGGTTCTCGCCGTCTGTGGGTGGGTGGGTGGGTGGTTGTGTGTGTGTGGGGGGGGGGGGGTAAAAATGTGTGAAACTGCGTGACGTCCGTGTTCATGTGGTGCCAGTGCCGATCCAGGCGCCGTGCTGGCTTCTGACATTGCACGACAATTAATGGGGCATGTGTCTGGCATGCTTGATATATCGGCTTGGTAGGCTATCTCTGGCAACCAGCACTTGGTTTCAGCACCCCTGTCTGCTGTGTGTCATGCTTTGCCATTAAGGGAGGAGGTGCTGCAGCAGCGGGTGCAGGAGCTGGACATCAACATTGACCAGGCCTACCTGGACCTCAGGCGCTACGGCTCTGTACCGCACTCTGGCTTTGGGCTGGGCTTTGAGCGCTTGATACTGTTTGCCACAGGCATCGACAACATCAGGGATGTCATACCCTTCCCACGCTGGCCAGGCAATGTTGCTTTCTGAGTGTGTTTTTACACAGGGAGTGCAAGCCTTGTGGTGTCATTCTGCCTTTGTACAGGGTCTGCATTACAGCCTGCGTCATAGCCAGCGTTGACTGTCATACAGAACTTGCGGGTGCGTAGTGGAGTGGTGTCTGCTTTCAGCAGGTCACGCTGCAATGCGTTGCTCATTTGACCATGTGGTGAGGGTGGCGGTTCGCCCCTTCACAGGGTGGCGCCGGTCAGGTTGCGCCGTCTTCTTGCCAGAGCCTTTGAGGGGTAGCTTCTGTTGCTTGACTCCGGTCTCTGTAATTTGCCCACCTTGACAAAAAAAACCAAGAACAGTTGGTTCAGAGTCCGGCGCGTAGCATTGATTGGTTGTCGGCGGATGACCCACGATGGTGCGCAGTGCTTGCGGTCCGCAAAAATCATCTGGATAACCGACCATCAGCACATGCCTTGAATCTCCACCATCCTGCACCCAACTGGCTCCCTACTTTTTATGGAGCTTGCAGAACCATAACAAAAGGTTTTCAACATAGGAATTGCCAAACAAGCACCTGTAGACAAAGATAAACTGCAGCATGACTTTTGCCGCTGTCGCACACAACCCACCGGTCAGCACATGCCTTGAACCTCCACCATCCTGCACCCAACTGGCTGCCTACTTTTTGTGGAGCTTGCAGAAACATAAGGGAAGGTTTTCAACGTAGGAATTGCCAAACAAACACCTGGAGATCAAGATACACTGCAACAGCCACCGCAGGAAGCATCCCGCCAGCCGCAGCGACAACAGCAGCCACCAAGATCGTCAGTGTTCCTGGTAGGTGCATGGGGAGACATCAAGGTTGACCCTCGTGTGTGGGGGCTGGGGATCGCTGTAGGGGTGCTGCAGTTCAAGCCCAAGGTGGCAACACAGCGGCTGCTGCAGCACCATTGTGCGCTGTACCACATGGAGGGATGGGTGCCGGGAGTGGGTGTGCGCCCGCGGCTGTGGCGCAACCGCCAGGGCGCTGAGGCGCTGCAGGAGGGCCTGCCGGAGCTGGAAGCAGCACAGAAGCGATCCTTCCAGCAAATGCAGCAAGGCGGCACATTGGGTGGCAGCCAAGGGGATAGCAGCGGTAGACAGCGCTTCAGCGATGCTGCCCTCATGGCAGCATACCATGCGCCGTGGATGGACCCACCACGGGAGAGAGACCTCCCACGGCAGCGCGCTGCTGCAGCAGCAGCAGTGGTTACGATGCAGAGGCAGCAGCAGCTGCAGCAGCTGCAGATCAGCAGCCCTGCGCATGACGACCTGCAGGACCCGATAACACAAGCCATGGGGCCTGTGGACAGTAGCAGCTACCAGTGGGTGGCTGCTTACAGGAGGGCAGGGCACAAACGGCTGCCGCGGTCGCTGCGGGCGTTTGGGTGGCGCTTGTTGCGTGCAGGGGTGAAGGTGGGTGCAAGGCGCATGCTGTCTTCAGGCAGGGCAGACCCTGCACAATTCATCTGCCCTGCACAGCAGTGCCAGCAGCAGCCGCAGCTGGAGACCCTCACGCACTTGTTTGTGGAGTGCCCTGTGGCAGCTGCAGCATGGCAGTTGTTTGCACAGCTATGGCAACTGGTGCAGCCGGGAGCAGTCGTCCCAGTCAGCAGCAGCCGGGTCCTGCTGCTTGATGATGACAGTGTCTGGGCCCCGCCGCTGGCGCAGCAGCAGCTGTGGACATAAATGCGGCTACTACTGTTGGAGTCCATCTGGCTGGTGCGCAGCAGTTGCTACAGCACCAGCCAGCCTGTCAGCAGTCAGGACAGTGCTGACAGCACCACTACCAGCAGCAGCACCACCAGCACCAGAAGCAGCACGGGCGGCCAACATGGTAGCAGTGGGGGCAGCCAGGGCCCTGCTGCAGCAGCATCCAGCAGCGGGCGGTTCACGGCTAAGGCTGTCGCGTGCCGGTTCTGCTCGCAGCTGCAGCAGCAGATGAGGCGAGATTGGCGACGGGTGGGGGTAGATGTCCGGCTGGGCTCGGGGGTACCACTGGCATGGCTTCGAGGCCCCTCGCCTGTGCTATCCCTTGACTCCTTCTGGCGCAGATGGGGCTCCATCTTCACTGTCGAGGAGGACGGGGAGGTGGCCGTTGCAATCAGCACAGCAGGGTTGTGAGGGGTGGTGCACTGCACCGCGTTTGGTGGGGACAGCAGTTGTGTTGGGGGTGGAAGGGGGTGTGACTTCTGCTGAGATTGACTGGGCGCATGCCGCACGATCGTGATGGGGTGTGCAGGGCTGATATGGAGACGCAGGTGTCCAGGTTTGATTGATGGGAGTATTGTGAGGGGGTTGGGATGGGCAGGGAACGCCTGAGGTGTTGGAGTCTCATGCCGGGCTGGGAGGAACTGGGACTGTGCAGTGTGTATAGGTTGAGCATCAGCCGGGGAGTGTGTGTTTCTTGCAGAATGCGCACAGTGTGGAGCCTGCATCTGTGAGTGCACATGTGGTAGGATGTGGGTGCCAGGACTGTCTTGGTGGTGTGCCTTGCGAGCGCACGTGTACTTTATGATGTGTTTGCAAGGTCAAATAGTAGTGGATGCTGATTGTGCACAGTGTGTGACTTGGGGGCATAGTGGGTACGCGGTTTGTGTCGGTGTCGCGTATGTGTCAGTGGTGTGCTCTTGCGTGAGAGTTGATCTTGTTCACAGTGTGGAGATCAACCATGTGTGCAAGGTGGTTTGCTGCTGGTGCACAGTGCGACACTAGGTGGCATAGTATGTACGTGGTTGACCCTAGTGCATACTCCATGGTTTTTTTTTCTTCCTGGGGACTCCATGTTGTCAGGTGCCCCATACGTGAGGGTGGATACCCTTCAAATACGGCGCCTTGCAAGTGTATGCATGTGTACGTGTTTGTGGTCTGCTGCTTGTGTGAGAGTTAATCTTGTGTGGCATGCACGTGTACAAACTCCTGTCCATGCAAGGTCACACATGAGTGTCTTGCTTGTAGTAGGGCTGGTGTTGCATGGACTGCTGTGTGTTGGCTCGAGTGCATGCTCGCCAGCATGCTGTCGAGTTTTGGTGTGGCATGGTGCGTGTTTGTCCCTTTTTTTTATTTGCATGCGCGTGCATACATATTTGTGTGTGTGTGTGTCTGTATGACGTTAATGCTGACTTCTGGCTTTTGTGTGGCAATGAGTAGCTGTCTGCATGTGGGGGCATACGATTTTACCTGTGTGTCTCGAATGGCTTTATATTTTTGGAAGTGATCAGTTCTCGAATGGCTTTCATGATTTGTGCTGGTGTGTGCTGCCGGGAGCGTTGGGTTGAGGGCGGCGGATGCCGCGTGATGGTGCGCAGCGATGGTGGTGCGCAAAAATCATCTGGTTGGCTCTGATGAAAGACCAAAATATGTTCTTCAAGCGTACCAACATGCACCCCAATTGAGTCAGTGTGCGGCGCGTAGCGTTGGGTTGAGGGCGGCGGGTGCCGCGTGATGGTGCGCAGCGATGGTGGTGCTCAAAAATCATCTGGTTGGCTCTGATGAAAGACCAAAATATGTTCTTCAAGCGTACCAACATGCACCCCAATTGAGTCAGTGTGCGGCGCGTAGCGTTGGGTTGAGGGCGGCGGATGCCGCGTGATGGTGCGCAGCGATGGTGGTGCGCAAAAATCATCTGGTTGGCTCTGATGAAAGACCAAAATATGTTCTTCAAGCGTACCAACATGCACCCCAATTGAGTCAGTGTGCGGCGCGTAGCGTTGGGTTGAGGGCGGCGGGTGCCGCGTGATGGTGCGCAGCGATGGTGGTGCGCAAAAAACATCTGTTTGGCTCTGATGAAAGACCAAAATATGTTCTTCAAGCGTACCAACATGCACCCCAATGGAGTCAGTGTGCGGCGCGTAGCGTTGGGTTGAGGGCGGCGGGTGCCGCGTGATGGTGCGCAGCGATGGTGGTGCTCAAAAATCATCTGGTTGGCTCTGATGAAAGACCAAGATATGTTCTTCAAGCGTACCAACATGCACCCCAATTCAGGTTGAGTCAGTGTGCGGCGCGTAGCGTTGGGTTGAGGGCGGCGGATGCCGCGTGATGGTGCGCAGCGATGGTGGTGCGCAAAAATCATCTGGTTGGCTCTGATGAAAGACCAAAATATGTTCTTCAAGCGTACCAACATGCACCCCAATTGAGTCAGCGTGCGGCGCGTAGCGTTGGGTTGAGGGCGGCGGGTGCCGCGTGATGGTGCGCAGCGATGGTGGTGCTCAAAAATCATCTGGTTGGCTCTGATGAAAGACCAAAATATGTTCTTCAAGCGTACCAACATGCACCCCAATTCAGGTTGAGTCAGTGTGCGGCGCGTAGCGTTGGGTTGAGGGCGGCGGATGCCGCGTGATGGTGCGCAGCGATGGTGGTGCGCAAAAATCATCTGGTTGGCTCTGATGAAAGACCAAAATATGTTCTTCAAGCGTACCAACATGCACCCCAATTGAGTCAGTGTGCGGCGCGTAGCGTTGGGTTGAGGGCGGCGGGTGCCGCGTGATGGTGCGCAGCGATGGTGGTGCGCAAAAATCATCTGTTTGGCTCTGATGAAAGACCAAAATATGTTCTTCAAGCGTACCAACATGCACCCCAATGGAGTCAGTGTGCGGCGCGTAGCGTTGGGTTGAGGGCGGCGGGTGCCGCGTGATGGTGCGCAGCGATGGTGGTGCTCAAAAATCATCTGGTTGGCTCTGATGAAAGACCAAGATATGTTCTTCAAGCGTACCAACATGCACCCCAATTCAGGTTGAGTCAGTGTGCGGCGCGTAGCGTTGGGTTGAGGGCGGCGGATGCCGCGTGATGGTGCGCAGCGATGGTGGTGCGCAAAAATCATCTGGTTGGCTCTGATGAAAGACCAAAATATGTTCTTCAAGCGTACCAACATGCACCCCAATTGAGTCAGTGTGCGGCGCGTAGCGTTGGGTTGAGGGCGGCGGATGCCGCGTGATGGTGCGCAGCGATGGTGGTGCGCAAAAATCATCTGGTTGGCTCTGATGAAAGACCAAAATATGTTCTTCAAGCGTACCAACATGCACCCCAATTGAGTCAGTGTGCGGCGCGTAGCGTTGGGTTGAGGGCGGCGGATGCCGCGTGATGGTGCGCAGCGATGGTGGTGCGCAAAAATCATCTGGTTGGCTCTGATGAAAGACCAAAATATGTTCTTCAAGCGTACCAACATGCACCCCAATGGAGTCAGTGTGCGGCGCGTAGCGTTGGGTTGAGGGCGGCGGGTGCCGCGTGATGGTGCGCAGCGATGGTGGTGCTCAAAAATCATCTGGTTGGCTCTGATGAAAGACCAAGATATGTTCTTCAAGCGTACCAACATGCACCCCAATTCAGGTTGAGTCAGTGTGCGGCGCGTAGCGTTGGGTTGAGGGCGGCGGATGCCGCGTGATGGTGCGCAGCGATGGTGGTGCGCAAAAATCATCTGGTTGGCTCTGATGAAAGACCAAAATATGTTCTTCAAGCGTACCAACATGCACCCCAATTGAGTCAGTGTGCGGCGCGTAGCGTTGGGTTGAGGGCGGCGGATGCCGCGTGATGGTGCGCAGCGATGGTGGTGCGCAAAAAACATCTGGTTGGCTCTGATGAAAGACCAAAATATGTTCTTCAAGCGTACCAACATGCACCCCAATGGAGTCAGTGTGCGGCGCGTAGCGTTGGGTTGAGGGCGGCGGATGCCGCGTGATGGTGCGCAGCGATGGTGGTGCGCAAAAAACATCTGGTTGGCTCTGATGAAAGACCAAAATATGTTCTTCAAGCGTACCAACATGCATCCCAATGGAGTCAGTGTGCGGCGCGTAGCGTTGGGTTGAGGGCGGCGGATGCCGCGTGATGGTGCGCAGCGATGGTGGTGCGCAAAAATCATCTGGTTGGCTCTGATGAAAGACCAAAATATGTTCTTCAAGCGTACCAACATGCACCCCAATGGAGTCAGTGTGCGGCGCGTAGCGTTGGGTTGAGGGCGGCGGGTGCCGCGTGATGGTGCGCAGCGATGGTGGTGCTCAAAAATCATCTGGTTGGCTCTGATGAAAGACCAAGATATGTTCTTCAAGCGTACCAACATGCACCCCAATTCAGGTTGAGTCAGTGTGCGGCGCGTAGCGTTGGGTTGAGGGCGGCGGATGCCGCGTGATGGTGCGCAGCGATGGTGGTGCGCAAAAATCATCTGGTTGGCTCTGATGAAAGACCAAAATATGTTCTTCAAGCGTACCAACATGCACCCCAATTGAGTCAGTGTGCGGCGCGTAGCGTTGGGTTGAGGGCGGCGGATGCCGCGTGATGGTGCGCAGCGATGGTGGTGCGCAAAAAACATCTGGTTGGCTCTGATGAAAGACCAAAATATGTTCTTCAAGCGTACCAACATGCACCCCAATGGAGTCAGTGTGCGGCGCGTAGCGTTGGGTTGAGGGCGGCGGATGCCGCGTGATGGTGCGCAGCGATGGTGGTGCGCAAAAATCATCTGGTTGGCTCTGATGAAAGACCAAAATATGTTCTTCAAGCGTACCAACATGCACCCCAATGGAGTCAGTGTGCGGCGCGTAGCGTTGGGTTGAGGGCGGCGGGTGCCGCGTGATGGTGCGCAGCGATGGTGGTGCTCAAAAATCATCTGGTTGGCTCTGATGAAAGACCAAGATATGTTCTTCAAGCGTACCAACATGCACCCCAATTCAGGTTGAGTCAGTGTGCGGCGCGTAGCGTTGGGTTGAGGGCGGCGGATGCCGCGTGATGGTGCGCAGCGATGGTGGTGCGCAAAAATCATCTGGTTGGCTCTGATGAAAGACCAAAATATGTTCTTTAAGCGTACCAACATGCACCCCAATTGAGTCAGTGTGCGGCGCGTAGCGTTGGGTTGAGGGCGGCGGGTGCCGCGTGATGGTGCGCAGCGATGGTGGTGCGCAAAAATCATATGTTTGGCTCTGATGAAAGACCAAAATATGTTCTTCAAGCGTACCAACATGCACCCCAATGGAGTCAGTGTGCGGCGCGTAGCGTTGGGTTGAGGGCGGCGGGTGCCGCGTGATGGTGCGCAGCGATGGTGGTGCGCAAAAATCATCTGTTTGGCTCTGATGAAAGACCAAAATATGTTCTTCAAGCGTACCAACATGCACCCCAATGGAGTCAGTGTGCGGCGCGTAGCGTTGGGTTGAGGGCGGCGGGTGCCGCGTGATGGTGCGCAGCGATGGTGGTGCTCAAAAATCATCTGGTTGGCTCTGATGAAAGACCAAGATATGTTCTTCAAGCGTACCAACATGCACCCCAATTCAGGTTGAGTCAGTGTGCGGCGCGTAGCGTTGGGTTGAGGGCGGCGGATGCCGCGTGATGGTGCGCAGCGATGGTGGTGCGCAAAAATCATCTGGTTGGCTCTGATGAAAGACCAAAATATGTTCTTCAAGCGTACCAACATGCACCCCAATTGAGTCAGTGTGCGGCGCGTAGCGTTGGGTTGAGGGCGGCGGGTGCCGCGTGATGGTGCGCAGCGATGGTGGTGCGCAAAAATCATCTGGTTGGCTCTGATGAAAGACCAAGATATGTTCTTCAAGCGTACCAACATGCACCCCAATTGAGTCAGTGTGCGGCGCGTAGCGTTGGGTTGAGGGCGGCGGGTGCCGCGTGATGGTGCGCAGCGATGGTGGTGCGCAAAAATCATCTGGTTGGCTCTGATGAAAGACCAAAATATGTTCTTCAAGCGTACCAACATTTTTTTTTCAGGGTAACTTTTTTTTTTGAAGTGATCAGTTACATTGGGCGGGACCAAGCAACCGGGGGTTCACTCCATAAAAAGATCCAGCGGGAGGATGGGGCAACCTGTTGTGACACCCACCCCACGGCACCCCTTGTGCAGGGGACACCATCGCAGGGCCGTGCAGACAGCTCCGTGACGTGTCTCCCAAAAAAAAAAAAAAAAAAAAAAAAAAAGACAGCTCTGTGAGAAGCAGCCCCGAAGGGCATCCAGGGCCTGACCGTGCGCCCAGTGTCCTCTATACACCACAGCCGTCCGTAGAGCAACTGCGGCAGGTCACGGTCCATGTTTGCCCCAATATGTCCCCTTGTGTCCTGAGCCAGTCTTTTTTTTTTTTTTCCAGGGTAGGCTTGTTACATGAGCGGAGTCAAGCAACCACTGCCACCCCTCATTGGCTCTTGCAGGAGAATGGCGCAACCTGACAATCGCCACCCTTTGAGGGGGCACCACGACCCTCACCACATGATTATGTGAGCGGCGCTTGTGCAGCGCAGCCTGCACGAAGCAGACACCAGGGCTCAACCATGCACCTGCTTTAACGTCTAAGTCTGCTACTATCAAAGCCTCCAGCACTAACCCAACTACTAACCATGCCAACTATCAAGTCGCTGCTGTGGGCGGACCAGTCGCCTCCTGCTGCCTCCTAAGTCTTCTACCAACTAACACCAAGGCGTAAGACGCTGCTGTGGGCTGCAACAGACACATTCTGCCGCTGCCTCCTGCTGCCGGTGGGCGGGCTGGGATTCGAACCCAGATCTCCCCGGTATCAACCGGGTGCTTTAGCCATTAAGCTACCCCCCATTTTTTTTTTTGGGAGTGAGCAAGTTACAGGAGCGAAGTCAAGCAACAGAAGCCACCCCTCAAAGCTCAGGCAAGAGGATGGCGCAACCTGGCAGGCACCACCCTGTGAGGGCGCAAGCCGACACCCCCACCACATGGTCTCACGGGCGGCACGTCGCAGTGCAGCCTGCCAAAAAGCAGACACCAGGACCCGACCATGCACCTGCAGAATGACTAGAGAAAAGCAACGGCAAAGGGACAAAGCATGCGAGCAACACCAACGCAAGCGAGTCAACACAGAGCCGAGAGAAAGCACCACCGATGCGTCACCACACTCACACACCTCACCGGTGTGCATAGCCAGCCCCCCACAGAGGGGCTGAAGAAACACCCTGAAACCAACAAGCGGCGGCCACACAGCACATGGCTGGCCGCTGTACTCGACAAAAGCCAGCGCGCAGAGGGCCCAAATACCCCCGGCGTGGTGCACCACCACACCTGCACACCTCTCCAATATGCAGGGCTAAATCCGCCCCACACCTAAGCCAACAAAAACAATAACATTGTTGCCCCAGTGCCAACCAAGCAAGGCACCAGAGCGGCCAGCCGCCCCCAGAGAACAACCCAAACGCTTAAACCATGTGTGATGCGCACACACTCCAGAGGCACAACAACAACTATGATACAGAGTAAAGCACACACGTAGCCAAGACCCGAGAAGCACACCAAACCCCACACAGAAAAGGCCCTCCCGCTTTCCAAACCCCGCTCCCGAACACCCCAGCCCCCGCATGACCACCCTCCCTCTAGAACGCAAGGCGGGGGCCCATGCCTGCCGCCACTGTGTACAACACCCCCTGCTGTTGCCACTTAGCATCAAACCGCTCTGGCGACAGAACGGGGTTGCGGCCCCGTAGCCAGGACAGAGGCACCCCAGAGTTGAGGCGGATGTCCCCCTGAGACCTAAGCCAGTCCTGTGAGAGCTGCTGCTGCAGTGCTGCCCTGAACCTGTGGATGACTGCAACACTGCTGTACGGCCGGCCCTCGCTGGCACACCGAACCACCCAGAAGGACTCCAGCAGTAGCAGCCGCAGGTATGTCCAAAGCTGCTGCAGCGCTGGTGGAGGCTTCCACACTGTGTTGTCATCCAGCAACAGGATGCGAACGTTACTGAAGTCCACTGCTGCTCCCGGCTGCACCCTCTGCCACACACCTGCAAACCAAGCCCACACAGCCACGGCGACAGGGCACTGCACAAAGAGGTGAGACAAAGACTCGAGCTGATAGCTGTCTGGAGTCGGCAGCTGCTGCTGCTGTGTCCCAACCTGCTGCTGTGACTGCGACTGCTGCTGGTGGTGCTGTGCTCCTTCGTTCGCAGCCTGGCCCGGCTGCGGCTGCGGCTGCTGTTGCGGTTGCCCAACCCCACCCTGCCCTTGCTGCTGCTGCTGCTGCTGCTGCAACAGCAGCTGTGATCCCCCATTCCCGCCCTGCCCCTGTTGCTGTTGCTGCTGAGACTGCAGTGCTCCCGCCTGGCCCGGCTGCTGCTGCTGCTGCTGCTGTGGCCCCAGCCGGCACTGCTGCTGCGGACAGCAGCATTGCAGCAGCTCCTGCATGTTGGTGGCAGCATATACCCTACTATCCCCAACCCTGACGGCGGCATGAAGCATCTGCCATCCAAACACCCGCAGCGGCCGGGGCAGGCGCTTGTCAGCAGCCCTACGGTACGCTGTTCCCCATGCCGAGTCGGCCTCTGTAGCAGGCTGCAAGCCCCTGGCCAAGGGGTCCTCCGTGTCAGCCACGGCTGGGGTGGTGACATGCTGTAGGTCCTGCTGCTGCCGCCAAGCTGTTGGCTGGGACCCAGCTGCTGTAGCGGCCCTGTCTGCAACCCGCTGCAGGACATGCTGCCGAGCTGGGCTGTCGTGCATCCACGTAGTATCATATGCTGCCATCTGGTCAGCAGTAGTGATGCGGTGGCGGCCGCTGCTGCTGCTGCTGCTGTTACCTGTGCTGAAGCCAGTCTGCAGCATCTCTGCAAAGCTGCGCTTGTGCTTCGCTTCCAGCTGCTGCAAACCTGTGCTGGGCGCCAGGTTGCCGTCGCTGTCCCGCCACAGCCGAGGTCGCACCCCCCTGTCCAGGACCCACCCAGGCTGTGACCTGCACTTGAGCTGCACCAGCCTGCGTGTGATGTCCCTAACTGAATACTGCACAACCCCCGCCTGAGCCAGTCTTGCGAGAGCTGCTGCTGCAGTGCTGCCCTAAACCTATGGGTGACAGCCGCATTGCTGTATGGGCGGCCCTCGCTGGCACACCGAACCACCCAGAAGGACTCAAGCAGCAGCAGCTGTAGGTAAGTCCACAGCTGGCGCAGCTGCGCTGGTGGCTGCCACACCGAGCTGTCATCTATTTTTTTTCCAGGGTAGGCTTGTTACATGAGCGGAGTCAAGCAACCACTGCCACCCCTCATTTGCTCTTGCAGGAGAATGGCACAACCTGACAATCACCACCCTTTGAGGGGGCACCACCACCCTCACCACATGATTATGTGAGCGGCGCTTGTGCAGCGCAGCCTGCACGAAGCAGACACCAGGGCTCAACCATGCACCTGCTTTCATCTAGCAATAGGATGCGGGTGCTGCTAAAGTCTACCGTTTCCCCTGGCTGCACCCTGTGCCACACCTGCGCAAACCACGCCCATACGGCCACTGCCACCGGGCACTGCACAAAGAGGTGGGACAGAGACTCGAGCTGGTAGCTGTCCGGGCTCGGAGCTGGAGCCTGCAATTGCTGCTGGAGCTGCTGCTGCTGCTGCTACTGTGGCAGTTTTTTTTTTTTTTTTTTTTTTTGGAGTGAGCAAGTTACAAGAGCGAAGTCAAGCAACAGAAGCCACCCCTCAAAGCTCAGACAAGAGGATGGCGCAACCTGGCAGTTGCTGTTTTTTTTTTTTTTTTTTTTTTTTTTGGAGTGAGCAAGTTGCTGATGTGTTTCCCCACCGCCACCCTGGCTGCGCTGCTGCTGCTGGGGTGTTTCCCCGCCCGAGCCACTCTGCATCATCTCCGCAAAGCTGCGCTTGTGCTTTATTTTTATTTTTTGCGCTTTTTTTTTTTTGGCGCTTTTTTTGCGCTTGTGCTTCGCTTCCAGCTGCTGCAAACCTGTGCTGGGCGCCAGGTTGCCTTCGCTGTCCCGCCACAGCCGAGGGGTCAATCTAATTTTTTTTTTTTGGGAGTGAGCAAGTTACAAGAGCGAAGTCAAGCAACAGAAGCCACCACTCAAAGCTCAGGCAAGAGGATGGCGCAACCTGGCAGGCACCACCCTGTGAGGGCGCAAGCCGACACCCCCACCACATGGTCTCACGGGCGGCACGTCGCAGTGCAGCCTGCCAAAAATCAGTGGCTGTTCTCCTGCCATCCGACCGACCAGCAACAGCAGGATGTGATGCTGGCAGCAATAGATAAGCAGCTAGACGAGCATCAGCAGCAGCAGTGCAGCGGGGAAAGGGAGGAGGGTACCCTGACAGGGCAGGAGGTGCAAGCGGCACTGGCCAGCTTGCCCCGGGGCAAGGCCCCTGGCAGCGACGGGCTCACCTATGAGTTCTACACTGCCATGTGGGAGGTGGTGGGGCAGCCCCTGGTGGCAGCCTTCAACTACAGCTTCCAGCAGCCGGCGCTACGGCTGTCAGAGTCGCAGCGGCTGGGCCTGATCACCCTGATCTACAAGGGGGGTGGCAAGCCCAGAGCCGACCCTGCCAGCTACAGGCCCATCACCCTCCTCAACTGCGACCTCAAGATCATCGCCAAGGTAATGGTGCACAGGTTTGGGCCAGCTTGCGCCAGCGTCATAGACCCAACACAGACAGCGTTCGTGCCGGGGCGCGACATTGCAGACAACGTGCTGCTGCACCTGGAGGAAATCGACTACCTCCAGGAGGTGCAGCGGCCGGGCTGCATTGTCTTTTTAGACTTTGAGAAAGCTTACGACCGCCTCAACAGGGGGTGGCTGCTGCGCTGCATGGCGGCCATGGGGTTCCCTGAGAGCAGCAGGCGCTGGGTGCGCCTGCTGCTGGAGGGCACAGTAGGGCAGATAATCTTCAATGGCGGCCACCGCAGCAGGGTGTTTGACATCCCTTCAGGCTGCGCGCAGGGCAGCCCCCTCAGCCCGCTGCTGTATGTCATAGCAGCACAGCCGCTAGCAGCCCGGTGCCGGCAGCTGCAGCGGGAGGGCAGGATCACCAGCATCAGCCTTCCTGACGGCCACGGCCCTGCGCCCTGCTGCCACCAGCATGCAGACGACACCACCCTGCACGCGGCTGCACCAGCCGATGTGGGCACCTTGCTGCAGCAGGCGGTGGCGCCGTTCTGTGCAGCCAGCGCGGCCAAGCTTAATGTTGACAAGAGCCGAGGTATGGGGCTGGGACTTCACAGCGGGTTGCAGGGTTTGGATGCAGCGACGGGGGTACAGTTTGTTAACACAGCAGACACCCCTATCAAGCATCTAGGCATACTCCTATCAGTCAGGGGGGCGACAGCCTTTGCCAGACAGCTTTTCGAGCAGCGGTTACACAGCATTGGGCACCGGGCACGCACTTGGAGTAGGTACGACCTCACCCTGCTGGGCAGGTGTGAAGTCGCCCGGCAGGTGCTGGCCTCCTGCTTGGTGTACCATGCGCAGTTTGTGCCGGTGCCTGCCGACCTCCTGCGCCTTATCCAGCGGCGCATCTCCGCCTTTGTGCTGGGGTTGGGGTGTATCCGCAACACCGACGACCGACAGCTGCGATGGCGCCCGGCTCAGCAGGTGGCCAGCCTGCAGGCCAAGCAGGGTGGCGTCGCCTGCGTGGATGTGCAGGCGCACATCACCGCCATGCAGGCAAAGGTCATGGCAGCACTGCTGCACCCGCACAGGCACGCATGGAAGCAGTTCATGCGGGCGAACCTGGACCGTGCAGCGCCGGGGCGGGGGAGCGGCTGCTGCTGCAGCAGCACTCTTCTGGACAGGCAGCAGCAGCACAGCGGCGGCGCCTCGGCGCTAGACACGCAGCACACATTGCAGCGTTTCAGGCGCTGGGGCTGCACAGGCGGGTCTCCCACGAGGGCATGACAGTCGAGCAGATACAACTGGAGCCAGTCATAGGGAACTACAGCGTGGCCAGCGCTGTCACAGGTGGGCTGTTCACCTCTGTCCCCAGCTTGCCCAGCACTTTGGTGCCCCGCCTGGCGGGCACAACCCTGGGGCAGGTGACGCCACGGCTGGCCTTTGTGCCAGCTACTGACGGCCTCGTGCTGCCAGAGGCATGGCAAGCGACTCTGCAGGCGCCAGCGCAGCCGCAGTGGCGCTTGGACCCACAGCGCAGGTGGGCTCGGCAGCAGGGCGAGGATGCAGTCCACTGGTATGACGTGCAGCAGGACGGCAGCCTACGCTGCCTCGACGCAGAGCCAGACCTGCCACCGGACGCGGCGCTGTCGCCGTGCTGCGTGGTGTTTGCCCCCTTGGGCGGCCCCCGCGGACAGCACAAGCAGCGGCAGCAGCAGCCAGGGGGGGAGCCAAGGGACCCTCCGGCGGCATACTATCTGGTAGGGCGGTGGGATGAGATTCAGGTAGACCCCAACGTCTGGGGTTTTGGGCCTGACTTGCCACTGCCACGGTATTCGGTCAGAGAAGCCACCCGCAGGCTAGTGCAGCTCAGCTGCAGATCACAGCATGGCTGGGTCCCAGCGGTGGGTGTACGGCCGCGCTTGTGGCGGGAAAGTGAAGGCACCCTGGCACCGAGCTCCGCCCTGCAGCAGCTTGAAGGGGGGCACAAGCGCAGCTTTGGAGAGATGATGCAGGCGGGCTTCAACAGCGGCAGCTCCAGCCGCAGCATCACCACTGCCGACCAGATGGCAGCGTATGATGCCCCCTGGATGCACGCCAGCCCAGCTCGCCAGCATGTCCGCAGCGAGTGACAGACAGGGCAGCTACGGCAGCAGGGTCGCAGCCGACAGCCTGGCGACAACAGCAGGACTTGCAGCACGTCGCTGCCCCAGCTGTGGATGACAGCAAGGACCCTCTGGAGCGGGGCCTGCCGCCTGCTGCACCAGCCGACTCAGACTGGGTGGCAGCATACCGCCGGGCTGCAGACAAGCGCCTGCCGCGGCCGCTGAGAGTCTTTGGGTGGCAGATGCTCCATGCAGCCGTCATGGTTGGGGGCGGTAGGGTGTATGCTGCCACTAACATGCAGGAGTTGCTGAGGTGCTGCTGCCCGCAACCGCAGTGCCAACCGGGGCAGCAGCACCCTCCACAGCAGCAACAGCAGCAACAGCTGGGCCAGGCTGGGGGGGTGCAACACCAGCAACAGCAGCAGGGACAGGTTGGGGAGGGAGGGCTGCTGCAGCCGCCGCCAACGCAGGCAGGCATGCTGCAGCAAGGGCAAGGTGGGGGTGGGCAACACCCCAGCCGCAGCTGCGCAGCCAGGGGGCGGTGGGGAAACACATCAGCTACTGCCACAGCAGCAGCAGCAGCTCCAGCAGCAATTGCAGGCTCCAGCTCCGAGCCCGGACAGCTACCAGCTCGAGTCTCTGTCCCACCTCTTTGTGCAGTGCCCGGTGGCAGTGGCCGTATGGGCGTGGTTTGCGCAGGTGTGGCACAGGGTGCAGCCAGGGGAAACGGTAGACTTTAGCAGCACCCGCATCCTATTGCTAGATGACAGCTCGGTGTGGCAGCCACCAGCGCAGCTGCGCCAGTTGTGGACTTACCTACGCCTGCTGCTGCTTGAGTCCTTCTGGGTGGTTCGGTGTGCCAGTGAGGGCCGCCCGTACAGCAGTGCGGCTGTCACCCTATTTTTTTTTATTTTTTTTTGTTTTTTTTTCTTCAGGGTAGGCTTGTTACATGAGCGGAGTCAAGCAACCACTGCCACCCCTCATTGGCTCTTGCAGGAGAATGGCGCAACCTGACAATCGCCACCCTTTGAGGGGGCACCACCACCCTCACCACATGATTATGTGAGCGGCGCTTGTGCAGCGCAGCCTGCACGAAGCAGACACCAGGGCTCAACCACGCACCTGCTTTAACGTCTAAGTCTGCTACTATCAAAGCCTCCAGCACTAACCCAACTACTAACCATGCCAACTATCAAGTCGCTGCTGTGGGCGGACCAGTCGCCTCCTGCTGCCTCCTAAGTCTTCTACCAACTAGCACCAAGGCGTAAGACGCTGCTGTGGGCTGCAACAGACACATTCTGCCGCTGCCTCCTGCTGCCGGTGGGCGGGCTGGGATTCGAACCCAGATCTCCCCGGTTTCAACCGGGTGCTTTAGCCATTAAGCTACCCCCCCTGTGTTGTCATCCAGCAACAGGATGCGAACGTTACTGAAGTCCACTGCTGCTCCCGGCTGCACCCTCTGCCACACACCTGCAAACCAAGCCCACACAGCCACGGCGACAGGGCACTGCACAAAGAGGTGAGACAGAGACTCGAGCTGATAGCTGTCTGGAGTCGGCAGCTGCTGCTGCTGTGTCCCAACCTGCTGCTGTGACTGCGACTGTTGCTGGTGGTGCTGTGCTCCTTCGTTCGCAGCCTGGCCCGGCTGCGGCTGCGGCTGCTGTTGCGGTTGCCCAACCCAAGGCACCCTGGCACCGAGCTCCGCCCTGCAGCAGCTTGAAGGGAAGCACAAGCGCAGCTTTGGAGAGATGATGCAGGCGGGCTTCAACAGCGGCAGCTCCAGCCGCAGCATCACCACTGCCGACCAGATGGCAGCGTATGATGCCCCCTGGATGCACGCCAGCCCAGCTCGCCAGCATGTCCGGCTGCGAGTGACAGACAGGGCAGCTACGGCAGCAGGGTCGCAGCCGACAGCCTGGCGACAACAGCAGGACTTGCAGCACGTCGCTGCCCCAGCTGTGGATGACAGCAAGGACCCTCTGGAGCGGGGCCTGCCGCCTGCTGCACCAGCCGACTCAGACTGGGTGGCAGCATACCGCCGGGCTGCAGACAAGCGCCTGCCGCGGCCGCTGAGAGTCTTTTTTTTTTTTTTTTTTTCCAGGGTGAGCAAGTTACAAGAGCGGAGTCAAGCAACAGAAGCTACCCCTCAAGGGCTCTGGCAAGAGGATGGCGCAACCTGACCGGCGCCACCCTGTGAAGGGGCAGACCACCACCCTCACCACATGGTCAAATGAGCGGCGCATTGCAGCGCAGCCTGCTGAAAGCAGACACCAGGGCTCCACCACGCACCCGCAAATTTTTTTTTTTTTCGAAGTGATCAGTTACATTGGGCGGGACCAAGCAACCTGTGGTTCACTCCATAAATTGTCTACGCAGCACCCGCAAATTGTCTACGATAGTCACTGCCGGCTGTCGCGCAGGCGGTACTGCAGAAACTATACAAAAGCAAAGTGACACCACACGGCTAAACTCGCCTGGAATGGAACGCCGCGCAAGGCGGCACAATGGCTAAGTCACTAGCACCCCCTGCCGGGGTGTACACACCAACCTTGGCTGGTAGCATGAACCGGCCCCCACTGAGAGTCTTTGGGTGGCAGATGCTCCATGCAGCCGTCATGGTTTGGGGCGGTAGGGTGTATGCTGCCACTAACATGCAGGAGTTGCTGAGGTGCTGCTGCCCGCAACCGCAGTGCCAACCGGGGCAGCAGCACCCTCCACAGCAGCAACAGCAGCAACAGCTGGGCCAGGCTGGGGGGATGCAACACCAGCAACAGCAGCAGGGACAGGTTGGGGAGGGAGGGCTGCTGCAGCCGCCGCCAACGCAGGCAGGCATGCTGCAGCAAGGGCAAGGTGGGGGTGGGGCAACACCCCAGCCGCAGCTGCGCAGCCAGGGGGGCGGTGGGGAAACACATCAGCAACTGCCACAGCAGCAGCAGCAGCTCCAGCAGCAATTGCAGGCTCCAGCTCCGAGCCCGGACAGCTACCAGCTCGAGTCTCTGTCCCACCTCTTTGTGCAGTGCCCGGTGGCAGTGGCCGTATGGGCGTGGTTTGCGCAGGTGTGGCACAGGGTGCAGCCAGGGGAAACGGTAGACTTTAGCAGCACCCGCATCCTATTGCTAGATGACAGCTCGGTGTGGCAGCCACCAGCGCAGCTGCGCCAGTTGTGGACTTACCTACGCCTGCTGCTGCTTGAGTCCTTCTGGGTGGTTCGGTGTGCCAGTGAGGGCCGCCCGTACAGCAGTGCGGCTGTCACCCATAGGTTTAGGGCAGCACTGCAGCAGCAGCTCACGCAGGACTGGCTCAGGACACAAGGGGACATCCGCCTGAACTCTGGGGTGCCTTTGTCTTGGCTCCGGGGCCGCAACCCTGAGCTGCTGCCGGAGCGGTTCGCCGCCAAATGGCAGCAGCCGGGGGTGTTGTACGCAGTGGGGGATGGCACCGGGCCCCGCCTTGTGCTGCCAGGGGATGCTTGATGGGCCTCTTCTGGGAGTGGGGGTCCTTGGACGGGACATTTTGGGGCCACCAAAACATACAATCTACAACAAAATGGGGGTGGGCTTCTGCTGCTGCGATGCAGTAGGGATGGGGGTTGGGGTTTGGTTTCAGTGTTAGTGGTGAGTGGTTTTGTGCATACTTTGGGGGGCGGTTCATGCTACCAGCCAAGGTTGGTGTGTAGTTGGCATGGTTAGTAGTTGGGTAGTGCTGGAGGCTTTGATAGTATTTTTTTTTTCCAGGGTAGGCTTGTTACATGAGCGGAGTCAAGCAACCACTGCCACCCCTCATTGGCTCTTGCAGGAGAATGGCGCAACCTGACAATCGCCACCCTTTGAGGGGGCACCACCACCCTCACCACATGATTATGTGAGCGGCGCTTGTGCAGCGCAGCCTGCACGAAGCAGACACCAGGGCTCAACCATGCACCTGCTTAACGTCTAAGTCTGCTACTATCAAAGCCTCCAGCACTAACCCAACTACTCACCATGCCAACTATCAAGTCGCTGCTGTGGGCGGACCAGTCGCCTCCTGCTGCCTCCTAAGTCTTCTACCAACTAGCACCAAGGCGTAAGACGCTGCTGTGGGCTGCAACAGACACATTCTGCGCTGCCTCCTGCTGCCGGTGGGCGGGCTGGATTCGAACCCAGATCTCCCCGGTATCAACGGGTGCTTAGCCATTAAGCTACCCCCCCCCCCCCCCGATCTTGGTGGTGCTGTTGTCGCTGCGTCTGCCGGAATGCTTCCTGCGGCGGCTGGTGCTGCTGCTGTGTTGGCTGGGACACCCTGCATCCTGCTCCTCTCCTGGGACGTTGCTGCCGCTGCTGCTGTTGCAGCAGTGGAAAGGATGGTGTGTGGCAGAGGGTGCAGCCGGGAGCAGCAGTGGACTTCAGTAACGTTCGCATCCTGTTGCTGGATGACAACACAGTGGTGGAAGCCTCCACTAGCGCTGCAGCAGCTTTGGACATACCTGCGGCTGCTACTGCTGGAGTCCTTCTGGGTGGTTCGGTGTGCCAGCGAGGGCCGGCCGTACAGCAGTGTTGCAGTCATCCACAGGTTTTTTTTTTTTTTTTTTTTTTTTTTGGGAGTGAGCAAGTTACAGGAGCGAAGTCAAGCAACAGAAGCCACCCCTCAAAGCTCAGGCAAGAGGATGGCGCAACCTGGCAGGCACCACCCTGTGAGGGCGCAAGCCGACACCCCCACCACATGGTCTCACGGGCGGCACGTCGCAGTGCAGCCTGCCAAAAAGCAGACACCAGGACCCGACCATGCACCTGCAGAATGACTAGAGAAAAGCAACGGCAAAGGGACAAAGCATGCGAGCAACACCAACGCAAGCGAGTCAACACAGAGCCGAGAGAAAGCACCACCGATGCGTCACCACACTCACACACCTCACCGGTGTGCAGAGCCAGCCCCCCACAGAGGGGCTGAAGAAACACCCTGAAACCAACAAGCGGCGGCCACACAGCACATGGATGGCGCTGTACTCGACAAAAAGCCAGCGCGCAGAGGGCCCAAATACCCCGCGCGTGTGCACCACACACACCTGCACACCTCTCCAATATGCAGGGCTAAATCCGCCCCACACCTAAGCCAACAAAAACAATAACATTGTTGCCCCAGTGCCAACCAAGCAAGGCACCAGAGCGGCCAGCCGCCCCCAGAGAACAACCCAAACGCTTAAACCATGTGTGATGCGCACACACTCCAGAGGCACAACAACAACTATGATACAGAGTAAAGCACACACGTAGCCAAGACCCGAGAAGCACAGCAGTGTATGCGCCATGCCAGCCCCAGGACAGGTCAGCTTTCTTCTTAGGGGAATATGTAGATGCGGTAACGTCTGGCACACAGCAAGGGGCAGATAGTCGGGGGCGATTTCAACTGCGTCATGCGCCCGGCGGATGTGCTGCCAGCTGCACAGCAGCAGCCGGCAGCATCCGGCCGCATGGTGGGTGGGTCTGACTGCGGACAGCCAACTTCTTGGCTGGCCTGCAGGATGCATGGCTGCTGCAGCACCCGGACCAGCTGCAGCCATCCCACTACACGCAGCATGCCGGCAGCACTGACAGCGCAGGACAGCAGGTGCAGGGCCCTATCTCAGGGGGACGCATCGACTATGTCTTCCTCTCGGACGACATGATTGATGCTGGGTGGTTGCACAGCACGCAGCAGCACAGGCGCTTTCCCAGCGACCACCGCCCAGTGCTGGCCTCCCTCCAGCCGCCAGGCACACCCGAGCCTGGCAAGGGGCGCTGGCGCTTCCCCAACCACATGCTGGGGGTGGAGGCCTTCAGGGAGCAGTACCGCAGCAACCTGCAGGATGCCATAACAGCACTGGAGCAGCGCAGCCCGCCTTCGGACCCAGCTGCGCAGTGGGAGCACATCAAGCAGCTGGCGCAGGATCTCTGCAAACAGCAACAGCTCCTTCTCAAACAGCAGCAGCACCAGAACGCTCGCGCCTCTGGCACCAGGTGCGCATGGCGAGGCGACAGCAACGCGTGCTGCGGGACACAGAGTCTGTACGGCAGCAGCTGGCGGCTGAGGGGGCACTCACTGCCTTCGAACGCAGCCAGCTGCAGCAGCAAACAGCAGCAACTGAGCCGCTGTGGGAAGTCTTTGGGGAACAGTCCACCTTCTGGTTCCACCAGCTGGCACGCGCAGCACAGGAGCCTCAAGTCATAAGTGAGGTGCAGCGGCCGGACGGGGTGACGGTAGCAGCCCAGGGCACAGAAGGGGGTGGCAGCGGTGGGAGGGCTGCTGGCGGACTTCTACGATCCTGCCAAGGGCGGCCTGTTCTCCTGCCATCCGACCGACCAGCAACAGCAGGATGTGATGCTGGCAGCAATAGATAAGCAGCTAGACGAGCAACAGCAGCAGCAGTGCAGCGGGGAAGGGGAGGAGGGTACCCTGACAGGGCAGGAGGTGCAAGCGGCACTGGCCAGCTTGCCCGGGGCAAGGCCCCTGGCAGCGACGGGCTCACCTATGAGTTCTACACTGCCATGTGGGAGGTGGTGGGGCAGCCCCTGGTGGCAGCCTTCAACTACAGCTTCCAGCAGCCGGCGCTGCGGCTGTCCGAGTCGCAGCGGCTGGGCCTGATCACCCTGATCTACAAGGGGGGTGGCAAGCCCAGAGCCGACCCTGCCAGCTACAGGCCCATCACCCTCCTCAACTGCGACCTCAAGATCATCGCCAAGGTAATGGTGCACAGGCTTGGGCCAGCTTGCGCCAGCGTCATAGACCCAACACAGACAGCGTTCGTGCCGGGGCGCGACATTGCAGACAACGTGCTGCTGCACCTGGAGGAAATCGACTACCTCCAGGAGGTGCAGCGGCCGGGCTGCATTGTCTTTTTAGACTTTGAGAAAGCTTACGACCGCCTCAACAGGGGGTGGCTGCTGCGCTGCATGGCGGCCATGGGGTTCCCTGAGAGCAGCAGGCGCTGGGTGCGCCTGCTGCTGGAGGGCACAGTAGGGCAGATAATCTTCAATGGCGGCCACCGCAGCAGGGTGTTTGACATCCCTTCAGGCTGCGCGCAGGGCAGCCCCTCAGCCCGCTGCTGTATGTCATAGCAGCACAGCCGCTAGCAGCCCGGTGCCGGCAGCTGCAGCGGGAGGGCAGGATCACCAGCATCAGCCTTCCTGACGGCCACGGCCCTGCGCCCTGCTGCCACCAGCATGCAGACGACACCACCCTGCACGCGGCTGCACCAGCCGATGTGGGCACCTTGCTGCAGCAGGCGGGTGGCGCCGTTCTGTGCAGCCAGCGCGGCCAAGCTTAATGTTGACAAGAGCCGAGGTATGGGGCTGGGACTTCACAGCGGGTTGCAGGGTTTGGATGCAGCGACGGGGGTACAGTTTGTTAACACAGCAGACACCCCTATCAAGCATCTAGGCATATCCTATCAGTCAGGGGGGCGACAGCCTTGCCAGACAGCTTTTCGAGCAGCGGTTACACAGCATTGGGCACCGGGCACGCACTTGGAGTAGGTACGACCTCACCCTGCTGGGCAGGTGTGAAGTCGCCCGGCAGGTGCTGGCCTCCTGCTTGGTGTACCATGCGCAGTTTGTGCCGGTGCCTGCCGACCTCCTGCGCCTTATCCAGCGGCGCATCTCCGCCTTTGTGCTGGGGTTGGGGTGTATCCGCAACACCGACGACCGACAGCTGCGATGGCGCCCGGCTCAGCAGGTGGCCAGCCTGCAGGCCAAGCAGGGTGGCGTCGCCTGCGTGGATGTGCAGGCGCACATCACCGCCATGCAGGCAAAGGTCATGGCAGCACTGCTGCACCCGCACAGGCACGCATGGAAGCAGTTCATGCGGGCGAACCTGGACCGTGCAGCGCCGGGGGCGGGGGGAGCGGCTGCTGCTGCAGCAGCACTCTTCTGGACAGGCAGCAGCAGCACAGCGGCGGCGCCTCGGCGCTAGACACGCAGCACACATTGCAGCGTTTCAGGCGCTGGGGCTGCACAGGGGGTCTCCACGAGGGCATGACAGTCGAGCAGATACAACTGGAGCCAGTCATAGGGAACTACAGCGTGGCCAGCGCTGTCACAGGTGGGGCTGTTCACCTCTGTCCCCAGCTTGCCCAGCACTTTGGTGCCCCGCCTGGCGGGCACAACCCTGGGCAGGTGGCGCCACGGCTGGCCTTTGTGCCAGCTACTGACGGCCTCGTGCTGCCAGAGGCATGGCAAGCGACTATGCAGGCGCCAGCGCAGCCGCAGTGGCGCTTGGACCCACAGCGCAGGTGGGCTCGGCAGCAGGGCGAGGATGCAGTCCACTGGTATGACGTGCAGCAGTGCAGGCTAGTGCAGCTCAGCTGCAGATCACAGCGTGGCTGGGTCCCAGCGGTGGGTGTACGGCCGCGCTTGTGGCGGGATAGTGAAGGCACCCTGGCACCGGGCTCCGCCCTGCAGCAGCTTGAAGGGAGCACAAGCGCAGCTTTGGAGAGATGATGCAGGCGGGCTTCAACAGCGGCAGCTCCAGCCGCAGCATCACCACTGCCGACCAGATGGCAGCGTATGATGCCCCCTGGATGCACGCCAGCCCAGCTCGCCAGCATGTCCGGCAGCGAGTGACAGACAGGGCAGCTACGGCAGCAGGGTCGCAGCCGACAGCCTGGCGACAACAGCAGGACTTGCAGCACGTCGCTGCCCCAGCTGTGGATGACAGCAAGGAACCTCAAAGGGCCTGCCGCCTGCTGCACCAGCCGACTCAGACTGGGTGGCAGCATACCGCCGGGCTGCAGACAAGCGCCTGCCGCGGCCGCTGAGTTTTTTTTTTTTTTTTTTTTTTTCAGGGTGAGCAAGTTATGTTTTTTTTTTTTTTTTTTTTTTTTTTTTTTTTTTTTTTTTTTTTTCAGGGTAAGCAAGTTACAAGAGCGGAGTCAAGCAACAGAAGCTACCCCTCAAGGGCTCTGGCAAGAGGATGGCGCAACCTGACCGGCGCCACCCTGTGAAGGGGCAGACCACCACCCTCACCACATGGTCAAATGAGCGGCGCATTGCAGCGCAGCCTGCTGAAAGCAGACACCAGGGCTCCACCACGCACCCGCAAATTGTCTACGATAGTCACTGCCGGCTGTCGCGCAGGCGGAACTGCAGAAACTATACAAAAGCAAAGTGACACCACACGGCTGAACTCGCCTGGAACGGAACGCCGCGCAAGGCGGCACAATGGCTAAGTCACTAGCACCCCCTGCCGGGCTGTACACACCAACCTTGGCTGGTAGCATGAACCGGCCCCCACAGTATGCACAAAACCACTCACCACTCACCACTAATGCTGAAACCAAACCCCAACCCCCATCCCTACTGCATCGCAGCAGCAGAAGCCCACCCCCATTTTTTTGTAGATGGGATGTTTTGGTGGGCCCAAAATGTCCCGTCCAAGGACCCCCACTCCCAGAAAAGGCCCATCAAGCATCCCCTGGCAGCACAAGGCGGGGCCCGGTGCCATCCCCCACCGCGTACAACACCCCCGGCTGCTGCCATTTGGCGGCGAACCGCTCCGGCAGCAACTAAGTTTTTTTTTTTTTTTTTTTTTTTTTCCAGGGTAAGCAAGTTACAAGAGCGGAGTCAAGCAACAGAAGCTACCCCTCAAGGGCTCTGGCAAGAGGATGGCGCAACCTGACCGGCGCCACCCTGTGAAGGGGCAGACCACCACCCTCACCACATGGTCAAATGAGCGGCGCATTGCAGCGCAGCCTGCTGAAAGCAGACACCAGGGCTCCACCACGCACCCGCAAATTGTCTACGATAGTCACTGCCGGCTGTCGCGCAGGCGGAACTGCAGAAACTATACAAAAGCAAAGTGACACCACACGGCTGAACTCGCCTGGAACGGAACGCCGCGCAAGGCGGCACAATGGCTAAGTCACTAGCACCCCCTGCCGGGCTGTACACACCAACCTTGGCTGGTAGCATGAACCGGCCCCCCACAGTATGCACAAAACCACTCACCACTAATGCTGAAACCAAACCCAACCCCCATCCCTACTGCATCGCAGCAGCAGAAGCCCACCCCCATTTTTTTGTAGATGGGATGTTTTGGTGGGCCCAAAATGTCCCGTCCAAGGACCCCCACTCCCTGAAAAGGCCCATCAAGCATCCCCTGGCAGCACAAGGCGGGGCCCGGTGCCATCCCCACTGCGTACAACACCCCCGGCTGCTTTTTTTTTTTTTTAGGGTAGGCTTGTTACATGAGCGGAGTCAAGCAACCACTGCCACCCCTCATTGGCTCTTGCAGGAGAATGGCGCAACCTGACAATCGCCACCCTTTGAGGAACAGGTTGCCCCATCCTCCCGCTGGATCTTTTTATGGAGTGAACCACAGGTTGCTTGGTCCCGCCCAATGTAACTGATCACTTCCAAAAAAAAAAAAAAAAAAAAAAAAAAAAAAACCTTTGAGGGGGCACCACCACCCCTTGAGCAAGTTTCAAGAGCGGAGTCAAGCAACAGAAGCTACCCCTCAAGGGCTCTGGCAAGAGGATGGCGCAACCTGACCGGCGCCACCCTGTGAAGGGGCAGACCACCACCCTCACCACATGGTCAAATGAGCGGCGCAAAAAAAAAAAAAAAAAAATGAGCGGCGCATTGCAGCGAACCCTGCTGAAAGCAGACACCAGGGCTCCACCACGCACCCGCAAATTTTTTTTTTTTTTTTTTTTCGAAGTGATCAGTAACATTGGGCGGGACCAAGCAACCTGTGGTTCACTCCATAAATTGTCTACGCAGCACCCGCAAATTGTCTACGATAGTCACTGCCGGCTGTCGCGCAGGCAGAAACTATACAAAAGCAAAGTGACACCACACGGCTAAACTCGCCTGGAATGGAACGCCGCGCAAGGCGGCACAATGGCTAAGTCACTAGCACCCCCTGCCGGGGTGTACACACCAACCTTGGCTGGTGGCATGAACCGGCCCCCCACTGAGAGTTTTTTTTTTTTTTTTTTTTTCAGGGTAAGCAAGTTACAAGAGCGGAGTCAAGCAACAGAAGCTACCCCTCAAGGGCTCTGGCAAGAGGATGGCGCAACCTGACCGGCGCCACCCTGTGAAGGGGCAGACCACCACCCTCACCACATGGTCAAATGAGCGGCGCATTGCAGCGCAGCCTGCTGAAAGCAGATTCCCTGGGGAAAAAAAAAAAAAAAAAAAAAAGAAAGCAGACACCAGGGCTCCACCACGCACCCGCAAATTGTCTACGATAGTCACTGCCGGCTGTCTGAGAGTCTTTGGGTGGCAGATGCTCCATGCAGCCGTCATGGTTGGGGGCGGTAGGGTGTATGCTGCCACTAACATGCAGGAGTTGCTGAGGTGCTGCTGCCCGCAACCGCAGTGCCAACCGGGGCAGCAGCACCCTCCACAGCAGCAACAGCAGCAACAGCTGGGCCAGGCTGGGGGGATGCAACACCAGCAACAGCAGCAGGGACAGGTTGGGGAGGGAGGGCTGCTGCAGCCGCCGCCAACGCAGGCAGGCATGCTGCAGCAAGGGCAAGGTGGGGGTGGGGCAACACCCCAGCCGCAGCTGCGCAGCCAGGGGGGCGGTGGGGAAACACATCAGCAACTGCCACAGCAGAAAAAAAAAAAAAAAAAAAATAAAACTGCCACAGCAGCAGCAGCAGCTCCAGCAGCAATTGCAGGCTCCAGCTCCGAGCCCGGACAGCTACCAGCTCGAGTCTCTGTCCCACCTCTTTGTGCAGTGCCCGGTGGCAGTGGCCGTATGGGCGTGGTTTGCGCAGGTGTGGCACAGGGTGCAGCCAGGGGAAACGGTAGACTTTAGCAGCACCCGCATCCTATTTTTTTTTTTTTTTGTTTTTTTTTTTTTTTTTGGAAGTGCATCCTATTGCTAGATGACAGCTCGGTGTGGCAGCCACCAGCGTAGCTGCGCCAGTTGTGGACTTACCTACGCCTGCTGCTGCTTGAGTCCTTCTGGGTGGTTCGGTGTGCCAGTGAGGGCCGCCCGTACAGCAGTGCGGCTGTCACCCATAGGTTTAGGGCAGCACTGCAGCAGCAGCTCACGCAGGACTGGCTCAGGACACAAGGGGACATCCGCCTGAACTCTGGGGTGCCTTTGTCTTGGCTCCGGGGCCGCAACCCTGAGCTGCTGCCGGAGCGGTTCGCCGCCAAATGGCAGCAGCCGGGGGTGCTGTACGCAGTGGGGGACGGCACAGGGCCCCGCCTTGTGCTGCCAGGGGATGCTTGATGGGCCTCTTCTGGGAGTGGGGGTCCTTGGACGGGACATTTTGGGGCCACCAAAACATACAATCTACAACAAAATGGGGGTGGGCTTCTGCTGCTGCGATGCAGTAGGGATGGGGGTTGGGGTTTGGTTTCAGTGTTAGTGGTGAGTGGTTTTGTGCATACTTTGGGGGGCCGGTTCATGCTACCAGCCAAGGTTGGTGTGTACACCCCGGCAGGGGGTGCTAGTGACTTAGCCATTGTGCCGCCTTGCGCGGCGTTCCGTTCCAGGCGAGTTTAGTAGCCGTGTGGTGTCACTTTGCTTTTGTATAGTTTCTGCAGTACCGCCTGCGTGACAGCCGGCAGTGACTATCGTAGACAATTTGCGGGTGGTATAGAGGACACTGGGCGCACGGTCAGGCCCTGGATGCCCTTCGGGGCTGCTTCTCACGGAGCTGTCTGCACGGCCCTGCGATGGTGTCCCCTGCACAAGGGGTGCCGTGGGGTGGGTGTCACAACAGGTTGCCCCATCCTCCCGCTGGATCTTTTTATGGAGTGAACCACAGGTTGCTTGGTCCCGCCCAATGTAACTGATCACTTCCAAAAAAAAAAAAAAAAAAAAAAAAAAAAAAAAAAAAATTTGCGGGTGCGAAAAAAAAAAAAAAAAAAAAAAAATTTGCGGGTGCGTGGTGGAGCCCTGGTGTCTGCTTTCAGCAGGCTGCGCTGCAATGCGCCGCTCATCTGACCATGTGGTGAGGGTGGTGGCTTGCCCTTCACAGGGTGGCGCCGGTCAGGTTGCGCCATCCTCTTGCCAGAGCCTTTAAGGGGTAGCTTTTGTTGATTGACTCCGCTCTTGTAACCTGCTCACCCTGAAGGAAGAAAAAAAAAAAAAAAAAAAAAAACACCCTGCCCTTGCTGCTGCTGCTGCTGCTGCTGTTGCAGCAGCAGCTGTGATCCCCATTCCCGCCCTGCCCTGTTGCTGTTGCTGCTGAGACTGCAGTGCTCCCGCCTGGCCCGGCTGCTGCTGCTGCTGCTGCTGTGGCCCCAGCCGGCACTGCTGCTGCGGACAGCAGCATTGCAGCAGCTCCTGCATGTTGGTGGCAGCATATATATTTTTTTCAGGGTAAGCAAGTTACAAGAGCGGAGTCAAGCAACAGAAGCTACCCCTCAAGGGCTCTGGCAAGAGGATGGCGCAACCTGACCGGCGCCACCCTGTGAAGGGGCAGACCACCACCCTCACCACATGGTCAAATGAGCGGCGCATTGCAGCGCAGCCTGCTGAAAGCAGACACCAGGGCTCCACCACGCACCCGCAAATTGTCTACGATAGTCACTGCCGGCTGTCGCGCAGGCGGAACTGCAGAAACTATACAAAAGCAAAGTGACACCACACGGCTGAACTCGCCTGGAACGGAACGCCATGCAAGGCGGCACAATTTTTTTTTTTTTTTTTTTTTTTTTGGAAGTGATCAGTTACATTGGGCGGGACCAAGCAACCTGTGGTTCACTCCATAAAAAGATCCAGCGGGAGGCGGCACAATGGCTAAGTCACTAGCACCCCTGCCGGGGTGTACAAACCAACCTTGGCTGGTAGCATGAACCGGCCCCCCACAGTATGCACAAAACCACTCACCACTAATGCTGAAACCAAACCCCAACCCCCATTCCTACTGCATCGCAGCAGCAGAAGCCCACCCCCATTTTTTTGTAGATGGGATGTTTTGGTGGGCCCAAAATGTCCCGTCCAAGGACCCCCACTCCCAGAAGAGGCCCATCAAGCATCCCCTGGCAGCACAAGGCGGGGCCCGGTGCCATCCCCCACTGCGTACAACACCCCGGCTGCTGCCATTTGGCGGCGAACCGCTCCGGCAGCAACTCAGGGTTGCGGCCCCGGAGCCAAGACAAAGGCACCCAGAGTTCAGGCGGATGTCCCTTGTGTCCTGAGCCAGTCCTGCGAGAGCTGCTGCTGCAGTGCTGCCCTAAACCTATGGGTGACAGCCGCACTGCTGTACGGGCGGCCCTCACTGGCACATCGAACCACCCAGAAGGACTCAAGCAGCAGCAGGCGTAGGTAAGTCCACAACTGGCGCAGCTGCGCTGGTGGCTGCCACACCGAGCTGTCATCCAGCAATAGGATGCGGGTGCTGCTAAAGTCTACCGTTTCCCTGGCTGCACCCTGTGCCACACCTGCGCAAACCACGCCCATACGGCCACTGCCACCGGGCACTGCACAAAGAGGTGGGACAGAGACTCGAGCTGGTAGCTGTCCAGGCTCGGAGCTGGAGCCTGCAATTGCTGCTGGAAAAAAAAAAAAAAAAATTGCTGCTGGAGCTGCTGCTGCTGCTGTGGCAGTAGCTGATGTGTTTCCCCACCGCCACCCTGGCTGCGCAGCTGCGGCTGGGGTGTTGCCGGGTGGGGTGGCAGCATATACCTACTATCCCCAACCCTGACGGCGGCATGAAGCATCTGCCATCCAAACACCCGCAGCGGCCGGGGCAGGCGCTTGTCAGCAGCCCTACGGTACGCTGTTCCCCATGCCGAGTCGGCCTCTGTAGCAGGCTGCAAGCCCCTGGCCAAGGGGTCCTCCGTGTCAGCCACGGCTGGGGTGGTGACATGCTGTAGGTCCTGCTGCTGCCGCCAAGCTGTTGGCTGGGACCCAGCTGCTGTAGCGGCCCTGTCTGCAACCGCTGCAGGACATGCTGCCGAGCTGGGCTGTCGTGCATCCACGTAGTATCATATGCTGCCATCTGGTCAGCAGTAGTGATGCGGTGGCGGCCGCTGCTGCTGCTGCTGCTGTTACCTGTGCTGAAGCCAGTCTGCAGCATCTCTGCAAAGCTGCGCTTGTGCTTCGCTTCCAGCTGCTGCAAACCTGTGCTGGGCGCCAGGTTGCCGTCGCTGTCCCGCCACAGCCGAGGTCGCACCCCCTGTCCAGGACCCACCCAGGCTGTTGCTGGTAGTGGTGCTGTCAGCACTGTCCTGGCTACTGACAGGCTGGCTGGTGGAGTAGCTGCTGCTGCGCACCAGCCAGATGGACTCCAACAGCAGTAGCCGCATGTATGCCCACAGCTGCTGCTGCGCCAGCGGCGGGGCCCACACACTGTCATCATCAAGCAGCAGCACACGGCTGCTGCTGACCGGGACGACTGCTCCCGGCTGCACCAGTTGCCACAGCTGTGCAAACCACTGCCATGCTGCAGCTGCCACTGGACACTCCACAAACAAGTGCGTAAGGGTCTCCAGCTGCAGCTGCTGCTGGCACTGCTGTGCAGGGCAAACGAACTGCGCAGGGTCCGTCCTGCCTGAAGACAGCATGCGCCTTGCACCCACCTTTTTTTTTTTTTTTTTTTTGCACCCCCCTTTTTTTTTTTTTTTTTTTTTTTTCAGGGTAAGCAAGTTACAAGAGCGGAGTCAAGCAACAGAAGCTACCCCTCAAGGGCTCTGGCAAGAGGATGGCGCAACCTGACCGGCGCCACCCTGTGAAGGGGCAGACCACCACCCTCACCACATGGTCAAATGAGCGGCGCATTGCAGCGCAGCCTGCTGAAAGCAGACACCAGGGCTCCACCACGCACCCGCAAATTGTCTACGATAGTCACTGCCGGCTGTCGCGCAGGCGGAACTGCAGAAACTATACAAAAGCAAAGTGACACCACATGGCTGTATAGAGGACACTGGGCGCACGGTCAGGCCTGGATGCCCTTCGGGGCTGCTTCTCACGGAGCTGTCTGCACGGCCCTGCGATGGTGTCCCTGCACAAGGGGTGCCGTGGGGTGGGTGTCACAACAGGTTGCCCCATCCTCCCGCTGGATCTTTTTATGGAGTGAACCACAGGTTGCTTGGTCCCGCCCAATGTAACTGATCACTTCCAAAAAAAAAAAAAAAAAAAAAAAAAAAAAAAAACTCGCCTGGAACGGAACGCCGCGCAAGGCGGCACAATGGCTAAGTCACTAGCACCCCCTGCCGGGCTGTACACACCAACCTTGGCTGGTAGCATGAACCGGCCCCCCACAGTATGCACAAAACCACTCACCACTAATGCTAGTATGTAAGTTGCTTGTGCTCGTCCTGGCCTTGGACCGGCCCCTTCTGCTGCCCCTCACATACAGCAGCAGTCCTGGCCCCAGGCTCCCTCCACAGCAGCTGCTGGCGACAGCCATAACGGTGGGGATAGGCCCAGGACCCTTCAGCAGCTTGGACTCGCTGCCTCTGGGCTGGCTTGAGTCTAGGCTTCTTCTTCTCAGCAACAGCAAGGCGCAGGCGCAGGCGGGTGTACGGTGCGCAGTAAGGTAGGCCGGGGACAGCAACCCTGCAGCGCCCCAGCAGTCTTCTGGACTTTTGGATACGAACAACACTTGGTTCAGCTGGCCAGCAGCAGTCAGGACTCGCTGCCTTTTGGCTGGCTTGAGTCCCTGCAGTAGCAATACTTTCCAGGCCCCAATGGCACACCACGGGCAGCTGCAGACCCTGCAGGGGCCTCAGCACCAGCCAAGGGCACCTCCACACCCCAGCCCTTTCAGCAGCCGGCGCTATGGCGCCTCGGCGCGGATGGCAGTAGCCGGCGCAGCACCCACGCAGCACTGGCAGCACCCTGGGCCACCTGGGCTACATGGGTGGCAGCAACCCCAGCAGCGGCAGGGCGGCTGGGCGCCGCCGCCACCGCCCCATGGCCCACCGCCAGCATACGAGCAGGGGTGGGTAGCAGCAGAGCCGGAGTGGGCAGCGGCAGAGCAGGCACGGACAGCAGCAGCGCCGGAGTGGGAGGCAGCAGGACAGGCGCGAGCAGTAGCAGCGCAGGAGGGGGCAGGCCCAAGGCAGGCCACGGCAGCAGCAGGGCCGCAGTGGCTCATTCAGCCCTCCTTCCTGCTTGCGTACCTGCGGTCCTTGCAGCGGGGCTATCTGCAGCCAGGCCCACCTCTTGCAGTGACTGGGGTCTGCAGGCTGGTCACGCTGCACCTGAAGCAGGCACGCCGCACGAATGGGGGAAACAGGCGGGCCGCCTGTGTGGACACCATCATGACCATGCTGTGGCGCATGGGCCTGACCCGCCCCAACAGCACACAGGCATGGGCCGCCTTGCACCAGCACCGCAAGCAGGAAGGCACGGCCCTGCTGCCGGTCATAGACACCCCAGCAGCGCAGGCAGCAGCACGGGAGGCAGTGGCAGCGGGACACATCACAGTGGGGGAGGGCGATTCAGCGCACATCGTGCCAGTGTCCTGGGCGCACACCACCCAGCCGGCCGGGAGTGTCGTGGTGACACTGCACCACCTGCCACCGCAGCACGCAGTCAAAGGGGTGGGCACCACCCTCCTAGAAGCCGCCGGACAGCGGGGAGAAATAGTGGCAGAGTTTCTTGGGGGCAGTTCTCTGATGGGCAACGCACAGCTGACCTGCCCAGCTGCAGACACAGTGGTGCTGTGGGTGAAGCCGCCACTAGACGACCTGCTGCTCACCAGCCTGCCGGCTGCCTTTGACACCGGGGTGTGTGGGGAGCCACCAGTCCAGATCCAGGTGGCGGGCAGGCCCTCTACCGCTCCTGACACCTGGCTGGCCCTCAACCAGCAGCTATGCAGCGTGCTGCGGTCAGCCCTGCAGCGCGTCACTGCTGCAGGGATGGCGCCCAGCTCTCCACCGCAGCAGCAACAGCCACAACAGCACGAGCAACAGCAGCAACAGCAGCAGCAGCAGCAGCAGCAGCAGCCCCTGCCACCTCACTATCAGCAGCAGCAGCAGCAGCACTGCCCTCATCAACGCCAGCAACAGCATAGCAGCGGCGGCGCCCCTCAACAGCAACAGCACCAACAGCCCCAGCAGCAGCAGCCCCTGCTGCCACCGCAGCAGCCGCAACAGCAGCGCCATGCCCCTGAGGGAGATGCCAGCGACATGCAGCTGGACTCAGCGTCTGACGCCAACGCCGCAGACCTGCCTGAGGCCCCCTCCAGCACCCAGCAGGGCAGGGCAGAGTGGGAACAAGGCCAGGAGGCAGACATGCTGCAGATGGCGGACATGCTAGTGGGGGACCAGGATAGGGGCCACCCCCTGCCCCTTGAGGAACAGCAGCAGCTGCGGGATGACTTCCGGCAGGCCTTCCGCAGCAGCTTACAGCGGGGGATCAGCCCTACAGACAAAGCCCTGCTCACCTGGCTTGAGCAGCAGCTGAACATACCACACCTGCAATACGGCAGCGACAGCGGGGCGGACATGTCGGAGGGGGACGCGGCGGATGCCACACCTGGGCCCACCCGGGACCAGCACCAGGGGCAGCAGAGCAGCAGGTCCAGGCGCAGGCAGCGCAGCAGACAGCAGCATCGTGATAGGCAGCAGCATCCCCCCACACCACCGCTCAGGCGCTCGGAGCGCCTTGGAGCAGGGACTCACTCACAGCCGTACGCTAGCGTCTTTGGCCCACACCCACAGCCGGACAACACGCAGCAACAGCCGGGCCGAGCCAGACGCAGCAGCACACAGCAGGCCAGTGGTGCTGGCACCCAGCCGCTCACACCGGCGACTGCCCACCCCCTTCAGCGCGCCGGAGGGCGCGCCCGGGGGCAGCAGTAGATGGTGCAGCCAGCGCCCCCTGGCCGCCCCCTCAGGGTGGCAGCAGTCAACGTCAACGGCCTCAATGCCATCCCACGGCAACTGGAGGTCTTCGCGTGGCTGCAATCGGAACAGGTAGACGTCGCCCTGCTGTCTGAAACCCACTGCACGGATGCTAATCAGGCCCAACAGTGGGTGCAGCAGGGCGCAGGGCCGGGTAGACCGTGGCGGGGCATGGGCTTCTGGTGCAACCAGCGCCAACAGGGGGGGAGGGCAGCGGGAGGGGTGGGTGTCTTGCTGTCACAACGGGTAGTGGGGGAGGCAGCAGACCCCGTCGTAGAGCATCAGGGCCCGTCGGGCAGGGTCCTGAAGGTGTCCTGGCAGACACCGTGGGGCAGCAAGCTGGCGGCCACAGCAGTGTATGCGCCATGCCAGCCCCAGGACAGGTCAGCTTTCTTCTTAGGGGAATATGTAGATGCGGTAACGTCTGGCACACAGCAGGGGCAGATAGTCGGGGGCGATTTCAACTGCGTCATGCGCCCGGCGGATGTGCTGCCAGCTGCACAGCAGCAGCCGGCAGCATCCGGCCGCATGGTGGGTGGGTCTGACCTGCGGACAGCCAACTTCTTGGCTGGCCTGCAGGATGCATGGCTGCTGCAGCACCCGGACCAGCTGCAGCCATCCCACTACACGCAGCATGCCGGCAGCACTGACAGCGCAGGACAGCAGGTGCAGGGCCCTATCTCAGGGGGACGCATCGACTATGTCTTCCTCTCGGACGACATGATTGATGCTGGGTGGTTGCACAGCACGCAGCAGCACAGGCGCTTTCCCAGCGACCACCGCCCAGTGCTGGCCTCCCTCCAGCCGCCAGGCACACCCGAGCCTGGCAAGGGGCGCTGGCGCTTCCCCAACCACATGCTGGGGTGGAGGCCTTCAGGGAGCAGTACCGCAGCAACCTGCAGGATGCCATAACAGCACTGGAGCAGCGCAGCCCGCCTTCGGACCCAGCTGCGCAGTGGGAGCACATCAAGCAGCTGGCGCAGGATCTCTGCAAACAGCAACAGCTCCTTCTCAAACAGCAGCAGCACCAGGAACGCTCGCGCCTCTGGCACCAGGTGCGCATGGCGAGGCGACAGCAACGCGTGCTGCGGGACACAGAGTCTGTACGGCAGCAGCTGGCGGCTGAGGGGGCACTCACTGCCTTCGAACGCAGCCAGCTGCAGCAGCAAACAGCAGCAACTGAGCCGCTGTGGGAAGTCTTTGGGGAACAGTCCACCTTCTGGTTCCACCAGCTGGCACGCGCAGCACAGGAGCCTCAAGTCATAAGTGAGGTGCAGCGGCCGGACGGGGTGACGGTAGCAGCCCAGGGCACAGAAGGGGTGGCAGCGGTGGGAGGGCTGCTGGCGGACTTCTACGATCCTGCCAAGGGCGGCCTGTTCTCCTGCCATCCGACCGACCAGCAACAGCAGGATGTGATGCTGGCAGCAATAGATAAGCAGCTAGACGAGCAACAGCAGCAGCAGTGCAGCGGGGAAGGGGAGGAGGGTACCCTGACAGGGCAGGAGGTGCAAGCGGCACTGGCCAGCTTGCCCCGGGGCAAGGCCCCTGGCAGCGACGGGCTCACCTATGAGTTCTACACTGCCATGTGGGAGGTGGTGGGGCAGCCCCTGGTGGCAGCCTTCAACTACAGCTTCCAGCAGCCGGCGCTGCGGCTGTCCGAGTCGCAGCGGCTGGGCCTGATCACCCTGATCTACAAGGGGGGTGGCAAGCCCAGAGCCGACCCTGCCAGCTACAGGCCCATCACCCTCCTCAACTGCGACCTCAAGATCATCGCCAAGGTAATGGTGCACAGGCTTGGGCCAGCTTGCGCCAGCGTCATAGACCCAACACAGACAGCGTTCGTGCCGGGGCGCGACATTGCAGACAACGTGCTGCTGCACCTGGAGGAAATCGACTACCTCCAGGAGGTGCAGCGGCCGGGCTGCATTGTCTTTTTAGACTTTGAGAAAGCTTACGACCGCCTCAACAGGGGGTGGCTGCTGCGCTGCATGGCGGCCATGGGGTTCCCTGAGAGCAGCAGGCGCTGGGTGCGCCTGCTGCTGGAGGGCACAGTAGGGCAGATAATCTTCAATGGCGGCCACCGCAGCAGGGTGTTTGACATCCCTTCAGGCTGCGCGCAGGGCAGCCCCCTCAGCCCGCTGCTGTATGTCATAGCAGCACAGCCGCTAGCAGCCCGGTGCCGGCAGCTGCAGCGGGAGGGCAGGATCACCAGCATCAGCCTTCCTGACGGCCACGGCCCTGCGCCCTGCTGCCACCAGCATGCAGACGACACCACCCTGCACGCGGCTGCACCAGCCGATGTGGGCACCTTGCTGCAGCAGGCGGTGGCGCCGTTCTGTGCAGCCAGCGCGGCCAAGCTTAATGTTGACAAGAGCCGAGGTATGGGGCTGGGACTTCACAGCGGGTTGCAGGGTTTGGATGCAGCGACGGGGGTACAGTTTGTTAACACAGCAGACACCCCTATCAAGCATCTAGGCATACTCCTATCAGTCAGGGGGGCGACAGCCTTTGCCAGACAGCTTTTCGAGCAGCGGTTACACAACATTGGGCACCGGGCACGCACTTGGAGTAGGTACGACCTCACCCTGCTGGGCAGGTGTGAAGTCGCCCGGCAGGTGCTGGCCTCCTGCTTGGTGTACCATGCGCAGTTTGTGCCGGTGCCTGCCGACCTCCTGCGCCTTATCCAGCGGCGCATCTCCGCCTTTGTGCTGGGGTTGGGGTGTATCCGCAACACCGACGACCGACAGCTGCGATGGCGCCCGGCTCAGCAGGTGGCCAGCCTGCAGGCCAAGCAGGGTGGCGTCGCCTGCGTGGATGTGCAGGCGCACATCACCGCCATGCAGGCAAAGGTCATGGCAGCACTGCTGCACCCGCACAGGCACGCATGGAAGCAGTTCATGCGGGCGAACCTGGACCGTGCAGCGCCGGGGGCGGGGGAGCGGCTGCTGCTGCAGCAGCACTCTTCTGGACAGGCAGCAGCAGCACAGCGGCGGCGCCTCGGCGCTAGACACGCAGCACACATTGCAGCGTTTCAGGCGCTGGGGCTGCACAGGCGGGTCTCCCACGAGGGCATGACAGTCGAGCAGATACAACTGGAGCCAGTCATAGGGAACTACAGCGTGGCCAGCGCTGTCACAGGTGGGCTGTTCACCTCTGTCCCCAGCTTGCCCAGCACTTTGGTGCCCCGCCTGGCGGGCACAACCCTGGGGCAGGTGGCGCCACGGCTGGCCTTTGTGCCAGCTACTGACGGCCTCGTGCTGCCAGAGGCATGGCAAGCGACTATGCAGGCGCCAGCGCAGCCGCAGTGGCGCTTGGACCCACAGCGCAGGTGGGCTCGGCAGCAGGGCGAGGATGCAGTCCACTGGTATGACGTGCAGCAGGACGGCAGCCTACGCTGCCTCGACGCAGAGCCAGACCTGCCACCGGACGCGGCGCTGTCGCCGTGCTGCGTGGTGTTTGCCCCCTTGGGCGGCCCCCGCGGACAGCACAAGCAGCGGCAGCAGCAGCCAGGGGGGGAGCCAAGGGACCCTCCGGCGGCATACTATCTGGTAGGGCGGTGGGATGAGATTCAGGTAGACCCCAACGTCTGGGGTTTTGGGCCTGACTTGCCACTGCCACGGTATTCGGTCAGAGAAGCCACCCGCAGGCTAGTGCAGCTCAGCTGCAGATCACAGCGTGGCTGGGTCCCAGCGGTGGGTGTACGGCCGCGCTTGTGGCGGGATAGTGAAGGCACCCTGGCACCGGGCTCCGCCCTGCAGCAGCTTGAAGGGAAGCACAAGCGCAGCTTTGGAGAGATGATGCAGGCGGGCTTCAACAGCGGCAGCTCCAGCCGCAGCATCACCACTGCCGACCAGATGGCAGCGTATGATGCCCCCTGGATGCACGCCAGCCCAGCTCGCCAGCATGTCCGGCAGCGAGTGACAGACAGGGCAGCTACGGCAGCAGGGTCGCAGCCGACAGCCTGGCGACAACAGCAGGACTTGCAGCACGTCGCTGCCCCAGCTGTGGATGACAGCAAGGACCCTCTGGAGCGGGGCCTGCCGCCTGCTGCACCAGCCGACTCAGACTGGGTGGCAGCATACCGCCGGGCTGCAGACAAGCGCCTGCCGCGGCCGCTGAGAGTCTTTGGGTGGCAGATGCTCCATGCAGCCGTCATGGTTGGGGGCGGTAGGGTGTATGCTGCCACTAACATGCAGGAGTTGCTGAGGTGCTGCTGCCCGCAACCGCAGTGCCAACCGGGGCAGCAGCACCCTCCACAGCAGCAACAGCAGCAACAGCTGGGCCAGGCTGGGGGGGTGCAACACCAGCAACAGCAGCAGGGACAGGTTGGGGAGGGAGGGCTGCTGCAGCCGCCGCCAACGCAGGCAGGCATGCTGCAGCAAGGGCAAGGTGGGGGTGGGGCAACACCCCAGCCGCAGCTGCGCAGCCAGGGTGGCGGTGGGGAAACACATCAGCTACTGCCACAGCAGCAGCAGCAGCTCCAGCAGCAATTGCAGGCTCCAGCTCCGAGCCCGGACAGCTACCAGCTCGAGTCTCTGTCCCACCTCTTTGTGCAGTGCCCGGTGGCAGTGGCCGTATGGGCGTGGTTTGCGCAGGTGTGGCACAGGGTGCAGCCAGGGGAAACGGTAGACTTTAGCAGCACCCGCATCCTATTGCTGGATGACAGCTCGGTGTGGCAGCCACCAGCGCAGCTGCGCCAGTTGTGGACTTACCTACGCCTGCTGCTGCTTGAGTCCTTCTGGGTGGTTCGATGTGCCAGTGAGGGCCGCCCGTACAGCAGTGCGGCTGTCACCCATAGGTTTAGGGCAGCACTGCAGCAGCAGCTCTCGCAGGACTGGCTCAGGACACAAGGGGACATCCGCCTGAACTCTGGGGTGCCTTTGTCTTGGCTCCGGGGCCGCAACCCTGAGTTGCTGCCGGAGCGGTTCGCCGCCAAATGGCAGCAGCCGGGGGTGTTGTACGCAGTGGGGGATGGCACCGGGCCCCGCCTTGTGCTGCCAGGGGATGCTTGATGGGCCTTTTCAGGGAGTGGGGGTCCTTGGACGGGACATTTTGGGCCCACCAAAACATCCCATCTACAAAAAAATGGGGGTGGGCTTCTGCTGCTGCGATGCAGTAGGGATGGGGGTTGGGGTTTGGTTTCAGCATTAGTGGTGAGTGGTTTTGTGCATACTGTGGGGGGCCGGTTCATGCTACCAGCCAAGGTTGGTGTGTACAGCCCGGCAGGGGGTGCTAGTGACTTAGCCATTGTGCCGCCTTGCGCGGCGTTCCGTTCCAGGCGAGTTCAGCCGTGTGGTGTCACTTTGCTTTTGTATAGTTTCTGCAGTTCCGCCTGCGCGACAGCCGGCAGTGACTATCGTAGACAATTTGCGGGTGCGTGGTGGAGCCCTGGTGTCTGCTTTCAGCAGGCTGCGCTGCAATGCGCCGCTCATTTGACCATGTGGTGAGGGTGGTGGTCTGCCCCTTCACAGGATGGCGCCGGTCAGGTTGCGCCATCCTCTTGCCAGAGCCCTTGAGGGGTAGCTTCTGTTGCTTGACTCCGCTCTTGTAACTTGCTTACCCTGGAAAAAAAAAAAAAAAAAAAAAAAAAAAAACTTAGTTGCTGCCGGAGCGGTTCGCCGCCAAATGGCAGCAGCCGGGGGTGTTGTACGCAGTGGGGGATGGCACCGGGCCCCGCCTTGTGCTGCCAGGGGATGCTTGATGGGCCTTTTCTGGGAGTGGGGGTCCTTGGACGGGACATTTTGGGCCCACCAAAACATCCCATCTACAAAAAAATGGGGGTGGGCTTCTGCTGCTGCGATGCAGTAGGGATGGGGGTTGGGGTTTGGTTTCAGCATTAGTGGTGAGTGGTGAGTGGTTTTGTGCATACTGTGGGGGGCCGGTTCATGCTACCAGCCAAGGTTGGTGTGTACAGCCCGGCAGGGGGTGCTAGTGACTTAGCCATTGTGCCGCCTTGCGCGGCGTTCCGTTCCAGGCGAGTTCAGCCGTGTGGTGTCACTTTGCTTTTGTATAGTTTCTGCAGTTCCGCCTGCGCGACAGCCGGCAGTGACTATCGTAGACAATTTGCGGGTGCGTGGTGGAGCCCTGGTGTCTGCTTTCAGCAGGCTGCGCTGCAATGCGCCGCTCATTTGACCATGTGGTGAGGGTGGTGGTCTGCCCCTTCACAGGGTGGCGCCGGTCAGGTTGCGCCATCCTCTTGCCAGAGCCCTTGAGGGGTAGCTTCTGTTGCTTGACTCCGCTCTTGTAACTTGCTTACCCTGAAAAAAAAAAAAAAAAAAAAAAAAAATAATGCTGAAACCAAACCCCAACCCTGTATGTCATAGCAGCACAGCCGCTAGCAGCCCGGTGCCGGCAGCTGCAGCGGGAGGGCAGGATCACCAGCATCAGCCTTCCTGACGGCCACGGCCCTGCGCCCTGCTGCCACCAGCATGCAGACGACACCACCCTGCACGCGGCTGCACCAGCCGATGTGGGCACCTTGCTGCAGCAGGCGGTGGCGCCGTTCTGTGCAGCCAGCGCGGCCAAGCTTAATGTTGACAAGAGCCGAGGTATGGGGCTGGGACTTCACAGCGGGTTGCAGGGTTTGGATGCAGCGACGGGGGTACAGTTTGTTAACACAGCAGACACCCTATCAAGCATCTAGGCATACTCCTATCAGTCAGGGGGGCGACAGCCTTTGCCAGACAGCTTTTCGAGCAGCGGTTACACAACATTGGGCACCGGGCACGCACTTGGAGTAGGTACGACCTCACCCTGCTGGGCAGGTGTGAAGTCGCCCGGCAGGTGCTGGCCTCCTGCTTGGTGTACCATGCGCAGTTTGTGCCGGTGCCTGCCGACCTCCTGCGCCTTATCCAGCGGCGCATCTCCGCCTTTGTGCTGGGGTTGGGGTGTATCCGCAACACCGACGACCGACAGCTGCGATGGCGCCCGGCTCAGCAGGTGGCCAGCCTGCAGGCCAAGCAGGGTGGCGTCGCCTGCGTGGATGTGCAGGCGCACATCACCGCCATGCAGGCAAAGGTCATGGCAGCACTGCTGCACCCGCACAGGCACGCATGGAAGCAGTTCATGCGGGCGAACCTGGACCGTGCAGCGCCGGGGGCGGGGGAGCGGCTGCTGCTGCAGCAGCACTCTTCTGGACAGGCAGCAGCAGCACAGCGGCGGCGCCTCGGCGCTAGACACGCAGCACACATTGCAGCGTTTCAGGCGCTGGGGCTGCACAGGCGGGTCTCCCACGAGGGCATGACAGTCGAGCAGATACAACTGGAGCCAGTCATAGGGAACTACAGCGTGGCCAGCGCTGTCACAGGTGGGCTGTTCACCTCTGTCCCCAGCTTGCCCAGCACTTTGGTGCCCCGCCTGGCGGGCACAACCCTGGGGCAGGTGGCGCCACGGCTGGCCTTTGTGCCAGCTACTGACGGCCTCGTGCTGCCAGAGGCATGGCAAGCGACTATGCAGGCGCCAGCGCAGCCGCAGTGGCGCTTGGACCCACAGCGCAGGTGGGCTCGGCAGCAGGGCGAGGATGCAGTCCACTGGTATGACGTGCAGCAGGACGGCAGCCTACGCTGCCTCGACGCAGAGCCAGACCTGCCACCGGACGCGGCGCTGTCGCCGTGCTGCGTGGTGTTTGCCCCCTTGGGCGGCCCCCGCGGACAGCACAAGCAGCGGCAGCAGCAGCCAGGGGGGGAGCCAAGGGACCCTCCGGCGGCATACTATCTGGTAGGGCGGTGGGATGAGATTCAGGTAGACCCCAACGTCTGGGGTTTTGGGCCTGACTTGCCACTGCCACGGTATTCGGTCAGAGAAGCCACCCGCAGGCTAGTGCAGCTCAGCTGCAGATCACAGCGTGGCTGGGTCCCAGCGGTGGGTGTACGGCCGCGCTTGTGGCGGGATAGTGAAGGCACCCTGGCACCGGGCTCCGCCCTGCAGCAGCTTGAAGGGAAGCACAAGCGCAGCTTTGGAGAGATGATGCAGGCGGGCTTCAACAGCGGCAGCTCCAGCCGCAGCATCACCACTGCCGACCAGATGGCAGCGTATGATGCCCCCTGGATGCACGCCAGCCCAGCTCGCCAGCATGTCCGGCAGCGAGTGACAGACAGGGCAGCTACGGCAGCAGGGTCGCAGCCGACAGCCTGGCGACAACAGCAGGACTTGCAGCACGTCGCTGCCCCAGCTGTGGATGACAGCAAGGACCCTCTGGAGCGGGGCCTGCCGCCTGCTGCACCAGCCGACTCAGACTGGGTGGCAGCATACCGCCGGGCTGCAGACAAGCGCCTGCCGCGGCCGCTGAGAGTCTTTGGGTGGCAGATGCTCCATGCAGCCGTCATGGTTGGGGGCGGTAGGGTGTATGCTGCCACTAACATGCAGGAGTTGCTGAGGTGCTGCTGCCCGCAACCGCAGTGCCAACCGGGGCAGCAGCACCCTCCACAGCAGCAACAGCAGCAACAGCTGGGCCAGGCTGGGGGGGTGCAACACCAGCAACAGCAGCAGGGACAGGTTGGGGAGGGAGGGCTGCTGCAGCCGCCGCCAACGCAGGCAGGCATGCTGCAGCAAGGGCAAGGTGGGGGTGGGGCAACACCCCAGCCGCAGCTGCGCAGCCAGGGTGGCGGTGGGGAAACACATCAGCTACTGCCACAGCAGCAGCAGCAGCTCCAGCAGCAATTGCAGGCTCCAGCTCCGAGCCCGGACAGCTACCAGCTCGAGTCTCTGTCCCACCTCTTTGTGCAGTGCCCGGTGGCAGTGGCCGTATGGGCGTGGTTTGCGCAGGTGTGGCACAGGGTGCAGCCAGGGGAAACGGTAGACTTTAGCAGCACCCGCATCCTATTGCTGGATGACAGCTCGGTGTGGCAGCCACCAGCGCAGCTGCGCCAGTTGTGGACTTACCTACGCCTGCTGCTGCTTGAGTCCTTCTGGGTGGTTCGATGTGCCAGTGAGGGCCGCCCGTACAGCAGTGCGGCTGTCACCCATAGGTTTAGGGCAGCACTGCAGCAGCAGCTCTCGCAGGACTGGCTCAGGACACAAGGGGACATCCGCCTGAACTCTGGGGTGCCTTTGTCTTGGCTCCGGGGCCGCAACCCTGAGTTGCTGCCGGAGCGGTTCGCCGCCAAATGGCAGCAGCCGGGGGTGTTGTACGCAGTGGGGGATGGCACCGGGCCCCGCCTTGTGCTGCCAGGGGATGCTTGATGGGCCTTTTCAGGGAGTGGGGGTCCTTGGACGGGACATTTTGGGCCCACCAAAACATCCCATCTACAAAAAAATGGGGGTGGGCTTCTGCTGCTGCGATGCAGTAGGGATGGGGGTTGGGGTTTGGTTTCAGCATTAGTGGTGAGTGGTTTTGTGCATACTGTGGGGGGCCGGTTCATGCTACCAGCCAAGGTTGGTGTGTACAGCCCGGCAGGGGGTGCTAGTGACTTAGCCATTGTGCCGCCTTGCGCGGCGTTCCGTTCCAGGCGAGTTCAGCCGTGTGGTGTCACTTTGCTTTTGTATAGTTTCTGCAGTTCCGCCTGCGCGACAGCCGGCAGTGACTATCGTAGACAATTTGCGGGTGCGTGGTGGAGCCCTGGTGTCTGCTTTCAGCAGGCTGCGCTGCAATGCGCCGCTCATTTGACCATGTGGTGAGGGTGGTGGTCTGCCCCTTCACAGGGTGGCGCCGGTCAGGTTGCGCCATCCTCTTGCCAGAGCCCTTGAGGGGTAGCTTCTGTTGCTTGACTCCGCTCTTGTAACTTGCTTACCCTGAAAAAAAAAAAAAAAAAAAAAAAAAAAAAAAAACCCCAACCCCCATCCCTACTGCATCGCAGCAGCAGAAGCCCACCCCCATTTTTTTGTAGATGGGATGTTTTGGTGGGCCCAAAATGTCCCGTCCAAGGACCCCCACTCCCAGAAGAGGCCCATCAAGCATCCCCTGGCAGCACAAGGCGGGGCCCGGTGCCATCCCCCACTGCGTACAACACCCCCGGCTGCTGCCATTTGGCGGCGAACCGCTCCGGCAGCAACTCAGGGTTGCGGCCCCGGAGCCAAGACAAAGGCACCCCAGAGTTCAGGCGGATGTCCCCTTGTGTCCTGAGCCAGTCCTGCGAGAGCTGCTGCTGCAGTGCTGCCCTAAACCTATGGGTGACAGCCGCACTGCTGTACGGGCGGCCCTCACTGGCACATCGAACCACCCAGAAGGACTCAAGCAGCAGCAGGCGTAGGTAAGTCCACAACTGGCGCAGCTGCGCTGGTGGCTGCCACACCGAGCTGTCATCCAGCAATAGGATGCGGGTGCTGCTAAAGTCTACCGTTTCCCCTGGCTGCACCCTGTGCCACACCTGCGCAAACCACGCCCATACGGCCACTGCCACCGGGCACTGCACAAAGAGGTGGGACAGAGACTCGAGCTGGTAGCTGTCCGGGCTCGGAGCTGGAGCCTGCAATTTTTTTTTTTTTTTTTTTTTTTTTTTTTTTGGGAAGTGATCAGTTACATTGGGCGGGACCAAGCAACCTGTGGTTCACTCCATAAAAAGATCCAGCGGGAGGATGGGGCAACCTGTTGTGACACCCACCCCACGGCACCCCTTGTGCAGGGGACACCATGGAGCCTGCAATTGCTGCTGGAGCTGCTGCTGCTGCTGTGGCAGTTTTTTTTTTTTTTTTTTTTTTTTTTACTGCTGTGGCAGTAGCTGATGTGTTTCCCCACCGCCCCCCTGGCTGCGCAGCTGCGGCTGGGGTGTTGCCCCACCCCCACCTTGCCCTTGCTGCAGCATGCCTGCCTGCGTTGGCGGCGGCTGCAGCAGCCCTCCCTCCCCAACCTGTCCCTGCTGCTGTTGCTGGTGTTGCACCCCCCCAGCCTGGCCCAGCTGTTGCTGCTGTTGCTGCTTTGGAGGGTGCTGCTGCCCCGGTTGGCACTGCGGTTGCGGGCAGCAGCACCTCAGCAACTCCTGCATGTTAGTGGCAGCATACACCCTACCGCCCCCAACCATGACGGCTGCATGGAGCATCTTTTTTTTTTTTTTTTTTTTTTTTTTTTTTCTGCATGGAGCATCTGCCACCCAAAGACTCTCAGCGGCCGCGGCAGGCGCTTGTCTGCAGCCCGGCGGTATGCTGCCACCCAGTCTGAGTCGGCTGGTGCAGCAGGCGGCAGGCCCCGCTCCAGAGGGTCCTTGCTGTCATCCACAGCTGGGGCAGCGACGTGCTGCAAGTCCTGCTGTTGTCGCCAGGCTGTCGGCTGCGACCCTGCTGCCGTAGCTGCCCTGTCTGTCACTCGCTGCCGGACATGCTGGCGAGCTGGGCTGGCGTGCATCCAGGGGGCATCATACGCTGCCATCTGGTCGGCAGTGGTGATGCTGCGGCTGGAGCTGCCTGCGTGGGCAGCAGCACCGACGGGGTCATGCTGTCTGCAGCAGGCAGCCTGCCTCCACCTCTCAACAGGGGTGCAGGTACCACACTGGGTCAGGTGCAGCAGCTGCTGACGGGGCAGCCGGCCCAGGACGGAGTGGTGCTGCCGCCGCCGTGGCAGCACACGCTGCAGGAGGGCAGCGCAGGCCCATGGCAGACAGACATGCAGCAGCAGTGGGTGCAGCAGGAAGGGGATGGGGGGGTCAGGGTTTTTAGGGTGCAGCAGGATGGCAGGCTGGAGGCATCTGACGCGGGCATGCCAGCCCCTCAGAACCTTCAGTGGGTGCCCTGCTGTGTGGTGGATGTGTCGCAGGTGCTGCATCCATCCTTTCCACTGCTGCAACAGCAGCAGCGGCAGCAACAGTCCCAGGAGGAGGAGCAGGATGCAGGGGTGTCCCAGCCAACACAGCAGCAGCAACAGCCGCCGCAGGAAGCATCCCGGCAGACGCAGCGACAACAGCAACCACCAAGATCGCCAGTGTTCCTGGTGGGTGCATGGGGAGACATAAAGGTGGACCCTAGTGTATGGGGGTTGGGGATCGCTGTGGGGGTGCTGCAGTTCAAGCCCAAAGTGGCCACACAGCGGCTGCTGCAGCACCATTGCGCGCAGCACCACAGGGAGGGATGGGTTCCAGGAGTGGGCATGCGCCCGCGGCTGTGGCGCAACCGCCTGGGCGCTGAGGCGCTACAGGAGGGCCTGCAGGAGATGGAAGCAGCACAGCAGCGCTCCTTCCAGCAAATGCAGCAAGGCGGCACATCGGGTGGGAGCCAAGGGGACAGCAGCGGTAGGCAGCGCTTCAGCGATGCTGCCCTCATGGCAGCATACCATGCGCCGTGGATGGACCCACCACGGGAGAGAGAGCTCCCACGGCAGCGCGCGGCAGCAGCAGCAGCAGTGGTCACGATGCAGAGGCAACAGCAGCTACAGCAGCAGCTGCAGATCAGCAGCCCTGCGCAGGATGACCTGCAGGACCCCATAACGCAAGCCATGGGGCCTGTGGACAGTAGCAGCTACCAGTGGGTGGCCGCTTACAGGAGGACAGGGCACAAACGACTGCCGCGGTCACTGCGGGCGTTTGGGTGGCGCTTGCTGCATGCAGGGGTGAAGGTGGGTGCAAGGCGCATGCTGTCTTCAGGCAGGACGGACCATGCGCAGTTCGTTTGCCCTGCACAGCAGTGCCAGCAGCAGCTGCAGCTGGAGACCCTTACGCACTTGTTTGTGGAGTGTCCTGTGGCAGCTGCAGCATGGCAGTGGTTTGCACAGCTTTTTTTTTTTTTTTTTTTTTTTTTTTTTTTGCACAGCTTTGGCAACTGGTGCAGCCGGGAGCAGTCGTCCCGGTCAGCAGCAGCCGTGTGCTGCTGCTTGATGATGACAGTGTGTGGGCCCCGCCGCTGGCGCAGCAGCAGCTGTGGACATACATGCGGCTACTGTTGTTGGAGTCCATCTGGCTGGTGCGCAGCAGCTGCTACTCCACCAGCCAGCCTGTCAGCAGCCAGGACAGTGCTGACAGCACCACTACCAGCAGCAGCACCACCAGCACCAGTAGCAGCACGGACGGCCACCAGGGTGGCAGTGGGAGCAGCCAGGGCCCTGCTGCAGCAGCATCCAGCAGCGGGCGGTTCACGGCTAAGGCTGTCGCGTGCCGGTTCCGCTCGCAGCTGCAGCAGCAGATGAGGCGAGATTGGCGACGGGTGGGGGTGGATGTCCGGCTGGGCTCGGGGGTACCACTGGCATGGCTGCGAGGCCCGTCGCCTGTGCTATCCCTTGACTCCTTCTGGCGCAGATGGGGCTCCATCTTCACTGTCGAGGAGGACGGGGAGGTGGCCGTTGCAATCAGCACAGCAGGGTTGTGAGGGGTGGTGCACTGCACCGCGTTTGGTGGGGACAACAGGTGTGTTGGAGGTGGAAGGGTGTGTGACTTCTGATGGGACATACTGGGCGCATGCCGCACGATTTTTTTTTTTTTTTTTTTTTTTCAGGGTAGGCTTGTTACATGAGCGGAGTCAAGCAACCACTGCCACCCCTCATGTGCTCTTGCAGGAGAATGGCGCAACCTGACAATCACCACCCTTTGAGGGGGCACCACCACCCTCACCACATGATTATGTGAGCGGCGCTTGTGCAGCGCAGCCTGCACGAAGCAGACACCAGGGCTCAACCATGCACCTGCTTTAACGTCTAAGTCTGCTACTATCAAAGCCTCCAGCACTAACCCAACCACTAACCATGCCAACTATCAAGTCGCTGCTGTGGGCGGACCAGTCGCCTCCTGCTGCCTCCTAAGTCTTCTACCAACTAGCACCAAGGCGTAAGACGCTGCTGTGGGCTGCAACAGACACATTCTGCCGCTGCCTCCTGCTGCCGGTGGGCGGGCTGGGATTCGAACCCAGATCTCCCCGGTATCAACCGGGTGCTTTAGCCATTAAGCTACCCCGCACGATTGTGATGGGGTGTGCAGGGCTGATAGGGGGACAATTTGCGTGGTCACAGGTGTCCAGGTTTGATTGATGGGAGTATTGTGAGGGGATTGGGATGGGCAGGGCACGCCTGGGGTGTTGGAGTCTCATGCCAGGCTGGGAGGAACGGGGACTGTGCAGTGTGTATAGGTTGAGAATCAGCCAGGGAGTGTGTGTTTCTTGCAGAATGCGCGCAGTGTGGAGCCTGCCCCTGTGAGTGCAAATGTGGTAGGCTGTGGGTGCTAGGACTGTCTTGGTGGTGTGTCTTGCGAGCGCACGTGTACTTCATGCTGTGTTTGCAAGGTCAAATAGTAGCTGGGTGCTGAGTGTGCACAGTGTGAGACTTGGGGGCATATTGGGTACGTGGTTTGTGTTGGTGTCGCGTATGTGTCGGTGGTGTGCTCTTGCGTGAGAGTTGCTGTTGTTCACAGTGTGGAGATCAACCATGTGTGCAAGGTGGTTTGCTGCTGGTGCACAGTGCGACACTAGGTGGCATAGTATGTACGTGGTTTGACCCTAGTGCATAGTCCATGTTGTCAGGTGCCCCATACGCGAGGGTGGATACCCTTCAAATACGGCGCCTTGCAATGTATGCATGTGTACGTGTTGGTGGTCTGCTGCTTGTGTGAGAGTTAATCTTGTGTGGCATGCACGTGTACCAACTCCAGTGCATGCAAGGTCACACATGCGTGTTGCTTGTTGTAGGGCTGGTGTTGCATGGACTGTTGTGTGTTGGCTCGAGTGCACGCTCGCCAGCTAGCATGCTGTAGAGATTTGGTGTGGCGCGGTGGACTGTTTGTGCCCGATTAGCTGTGTGCATGCGCGTGCATACAGACTTGTGCGTGTGTGTCTGTTTGACTTGCCTGCTGACTTCTGGCTTTTTGTGTGCCAATGAGTAGCTGTCTTTTGCCTGTGTGTCTTTTTTTTTTTTTTTTTTTTTTTTTTTTTTTGGAAGTGATCAGTTACATTGGGCGGGACCAAGCAACCTGTGGTTCACTCCATAAAAAGATCCAGCGGGAGGATGGGGCAACCTGTTGTGACACCCACCCCACGGCACCCCTTGTGCAGGGGACACCATCGCAGGGCCGTGCAGACAGCTCCGTGAGAAGCAGCCCCGAAGGGCATCCAGGGCCTGACCGTGCGCCCAGTGTGTCTCTAATGGCTTTCATGATTTGTGCTGGTGTGTGTTGTATCTTGGCTCTGTAGGGTTGCAGCATGTGAGTGTCTTAGCACTGCTTTTGACATATGGATGGTGAGTCATTAGACCGTCCATGGGCCTTGCCATATTGGGGCAAACATGGTCTGTGACCTGCCGCAGTTGGTCTACGGACGGCTGTGGTGTATAGAGGACACTGGGCGCACGGTCAGGCCCTGGATGCCCTTCGGGCTGCTTCTCACGGAGCTGTCTGCACGGCCCTGCGATGGTGTCCCCTGCACAAGGGGTGCCGTGGGGTGGGTGTCTTTTTTTTTTTTTTTTTTTTTTTTTTTTTCCAGGGTAAGCAAGTTACAAGAGCGGAGTCAAGCAACAGAAGCTACCCCTCAAGGGCTCTGGCAAGAGGATGGCGCAACCTGACCGGCGCCACCCTGTGAAGGGGCAGACCACCACCCTCACCACATGGTCAAATGAGCGGCGCATTGCAGCGCAGCCTGCTGAAAGCAGACACCAGGGCTCCACCACGCACCCGCAAATTGTCTACGATAGTCACTGCCGGCTGTCGCGCAGGCGGAACTGCAGAAACTATACAAAAGCAAAGTGACACCACACGGCTGAACTCGCCTGGAACGGAACGCCGCGCAAGGCGGCACAATGGCTAAGTCACTAGCACCCCCTGCCGGGCTGTACACACCAACCTTGGCTGGTAGCATGAACCGGCCCCCCACAGTATGCACAAAACCACTCACCACTAATGCTGAAACCAAACCCCAACCCCCATCCCTACTGCATCGCAGCAGCAGAAGCCCACCCCCATTTTTTTGTAGATGGGATGTTTTGGTGGGCCCAAAATGTCCCGTCCAAGGACCCCCACTCCCTGAAAAGGCCCATCAAGCATCCCCTGGCAGCACAAGGCGGGGCCCGGTGCCATCCCCCACTGCGTACAACACCCCCGGCTGCTGCCATTTGGCGGCGAACCGCTCCGGCAGCAACTCAGGGTTGCGGCCCCGGAGCCAAGACAAAGGCACCCCAGAGTTCAGGCGGATGTCCCCTTGTGTCCTGAGCCAGTCCTGCGAGAGCTGCTGCTGCAGTGCTGCCCTAAACCTATGGGTGACAGCCGCACTGCTGTACGGGCGGCCCTCACTGGCACATCGAACCACCCAGAAGGACTCAAGCAGCAGCAGGCGTAGGTAAGTCCACAACTGGCGCAGCTGCGCTGGTGGCTGCCACACCGAGCTGTCATCCAGCAATAGGATGCGGGTGCTGCTAAAGTCTACCGTTTCCCCTGGCTGCACCCTGTGCCACACCTGCGCAAACCACGCCCATACGGCCACTGCCACCGGGCACTGCACAAAGAGGTGGGACAGAGACTCGAGCTGGTAGCTGTCCGGGCTCGGAGCTGGAGCCTGCAATTGCTGCTGGAGCTGCTGCTGCTGCTGTGGCAGTAGCTGATGTGTTTCCCCACCGCCACCCTGGCTGCGCAGCTGCGGCTGGGGTGTTGCCCCACCCCCACCTTGCCCTTGCTGCAGCATGCCTGCCTGCGTTGGCGGCGGCTGCAGCAGCCCTCCCTCCCCAACCTGTCCCTGCTGCTGTTGCTGGTGTTGCACCCCCCAGCCTGGCCCAGCTGTTGCTGCTGTTGCTGCTGTGGAGGGTGCTGCTGCCCCGGTTGGCACTGCGGTTGCGGGCAGCAGCACCTCAGCAACTCCTGCATGTTAGTGGCAGCATACACCCTACCGCCCCCAACCATGACGGCTGCATGGAGCATCTGCCACCCAAAGACTCTCAGCGGCCGCGGCAGGCGCTTGTCTGCAGCCCGGCGGTATGCTGCCACCCAGTCTGAGTCGGCTGGTGCAGCAGGCGGCAGGCCCCGCTCCAGAGGGTCCTTGCTGTCATCCACAGCTGGGGCAGCGACGTGCTGCAAGTCCTGCTGTTGTCGCCAGGCTGTCGGCTGCGACCCTGCTGCCGTAGCTGCCCTGTCTGTCACTCGCTGCCGGACATGCTGGCGAGCTGGGCTGGCGTGCATCCAGGGGGCATCATACGCTGCCATCTGGTCGGCAGTGGTGATGCTGCGGCTGGAGCTGCCGCTGTTGAAGCCCGCCTGCATCATCTCTCCAAAGCTGCGCTTGTGCTTCCCTTCAAGCTGCTGCAGGGCGGAGCCCGGTGCCAGGGTGCCTTCACTATCCCGCCACAAGCGCGGCCGTACACCCACCGCTGGGACCCAGCCACGCTGTGATCTGCAGCTGAGCTGCACTAGCCTGCGGGTGGCTTCTCTGACCGAATACCGTGGCAGTGGCAAGTCAGGCCCAAAACCCCAGACGTTGGGGTCTACCTGAATCTCATCCCACCGCCCTACCAGATAGTATGCCGCCGGAGGGTCCCTTGGCTCCCCCCCTGGCTGCTGCTGCCGCTGCTTGTGCTGTCCGCGGGGGCCGCCCAAGGGGGCAAACACCACGCAGCACGGCGACAGCGCCGCGTCCGGTGGCAGGTCTGGCTCTGCGTCGAGGCAGCGTAGGCTGCCGTCCTGCTGCACGTCATACCAGTGGACTGCATCCTCGCCCTGCTGCCGAGCCCACCTGCGCTGTGGGTCCAAGCGCCACTGCGGCTGCGCTGGCGCCTGCATAGTCGCTTGCCATGCCTCTGGCAGCACGAGGCCGTCAGTAGCTGGCACAAAGGCCAGCCGTGGCGCCACCTGCCCCAGGGTTGTGCCCGCCAGGCGGGGCACCAAAGTGCTGGGCAAGCTGGGGACAGAGGTGAACAGCCCACCTGTGGGGTGGGTGTCACAACAGGTTGCCCCATCCTCCCGCTGGATCTTTTTATGGAGTGAACCACAGGTTGCTTGGTCCCGCCCAATGTAACTGATCACTTCCAAAAAAAAAAAAAAAAAAAAAAAAAAATGCTGCGGCTGTGTGTGTGTGTGTGTGTGTGTGTGCGTGCGTGCGTGCGTGCGTGCGTGCGTGTGCGTGTGCGTGTGCGCGTGCGCGTGCGCGTGCGCGTGCGCGTGCGCGTGCGCGTGCGCGTGTGCGCGTGCGCGTGCGCGTGCGCGTGCGCGTGCGCGTGCGCGTGCGCGTGCGCGTGCGCGTGCGCGTGCGCGTGCGCGTGCGCGTGCGCGTGCGCGTGCGCGTGCGCGTGCGCGTGCGCGTGCGCGTGCGCGTGCGCGTGCGCGTGCGCGTGCGCGTGCGCGTGCGCGTGCGCGTGCGCGTGCGCGTGCGCGTGCGCGTGCGCGTGCGCGTGCGCGTGCGCGTGCGCGTGCGCGTGCGTGCGTGCGTGCGTGCGTGCGTGCGTGTGTGTGTGTGTGTGTGTGTGTTTGGGGGGGGGGGGCATGGTGATAGGCATGATGTGCTGCGTGGAGGTGGACGCCACATCGTTTTGCTGCCCTGCCAGCTGCTGCTCCACAGCAGCAACAGCAGCAACAGCTGGGCCAGGCTGGGGGGATGCAACACCAGCAACAGCAGCAGGGACAGGTTGGGGAGGGAGGGCTGCTGCAGCCGCCGCCAACGCAGGCAGGCATGCTGCAGCAAGGGCAAGGTGGGGGTGGGGCAACACCCCAGCCGCAGCTGCGCAGCCAGGGGGGCGGTGGGGAAACACATCAGCAACTGCCACAGCAGAAAAAAAAAAAAAAAAAAAAAAAAAAAACTGCCACAGCAGCAGCAGCAGCTCCAGCAGCAATTGCAGGCTCCAGCTCCGAGCCCGGACAGCTACCAGCTCGAGTCTCTGTCCCACCTCTTTGTGCAGTGCCCGGTGGCAGTGGCCGTATGGGCGTGGTTTGCGCAGGTGTGGCACAGGGTGCAGCCAGGGGAAACGGTAGACTTTAGCAGCACCCGCATCCTATTTTTTTTTTTTTTTTTTTTTTTTTTTTTTTTGGAAGTGCATCCTATTGCTAGATGACAGCTCGGTGTGGCAGCCACCAGCGTAGCTGCGCCAGTTGTGAACTTACCTACGCCTGCTGCTGCTTGAGTCCTTCTGGGTGGTTCGGTGTGCCAGTGAGGGCCGCCCGTACAGCAGTGCGGCTGTCACCCATAGGTTTAGGGCAGCACTGCAGCAGCAGCTCACGCAGGACTGGCTCAGGACACAAGGGGACATCCGCCTGAACTCTGGGGTGCCTTTGTCTTGGCTCCGGGGCCGCAACCCTGAGCTGCTGCCGGAGCGGTTCGCCGCCAAATGGCAGCAGCCGGGGGTGCTGTACGCAGTGGGGGACGGCACAGGGCCCCGCCTTGTGCTGCCAGGGGATGCTTGATGGGCCTCTTCTGGGAGTGGGGGTCCTTGGACGGGACATTTTGGGGCCACCAAAACATACAATCTACAACAAAATGGGGGTGGGCTTCTGCTGCTGCGATGCAGTAGGGATGGGGGTTGGGGTTTGGTTTCAGTGTTAGTGGTGAGTGGTTTTGTGCATACTTTGGGGGGCCGGTTCATGCTACCAGCCAAGGTTGGTGTGTACACCCCGGCAGGGGTGCTAGTGACTTAGCCATTGTGCCGCCTTGCGCGGCGTTCCGTTCCAGGCGAGTTTAGTAGCCGTGTGGTGTCACTTTGCTTTTGTATAGTTTCTGCAGTACCGCCTGCGTGACAGCCGGCAGTGACTATCGTAGACAATTTGCGGGTGCGAAAAAAAAAAAAAAAAAAAAAAATTTTTGCGGGTGCGTGGTGGAGCCCTGGTGTCTGCTTTCAGCAGGCTGCGCTGCAATGCGCCGCTCATCTGACCATGTGGTGAGGGTGGTGGCTTGCCCCTTCACAGGGTGGCGCCGGTCAGGTTGCGCCATCCTCTTGCCAGAGCCTTTAGGGGTAGCTTTTGTTGATTGACTCCGCTCTTGTAACCTGCTCACCCTGAAGGAAAAAAAAAAAAAAAAAAAAAAAACCACCCTGCCCTTGCTGCTGCTGCTGCTGCTGCTGTTGCAGCAGCAGCTGTGATCCCCCATTCCCGCCCTGCCCCTGTTGCTGTTGCTGCTGAGACTGCAGTGCTCCCGCCTGGCCCGGCTGCTGCTGCTGCTGCTGCTGTGGCCCCAGCCGGCACTGCTGCTGCGGACAGCAGCATTGCAGCAGCTCCTGCATGTTGGTGGCAGCATATATTTTTTTTTCAGGGTAAGCAAGTTACAAGAGCGGAGTCAAGCAACAGAAGCTACCCCTCAAGGGCTCTGGCAAGAGGATGGCGCAACCTGACCGGCGCCACCCTGTGAAGGGGCAGACCACCACCCTCACCACATGGTCAAATGAGCGGCGCATTGCAGCGCAGCCTGCTGAAAGCAGACACCAGGGCTCCACCACGCACCCGCAAATTGTCTACGATAGTCACTGCCGGCTGTCGCGCAGGCGGAACTGCAGAAACTATACAAAAGCAAAGTGACACCACACGGCTGAACTCGCCTGGAACGGAACGCCGTGCAAGGCGGCACAATTTTTTTTTTTTTTTTTTTTTTTTTTGGAAGTGATCAGTTACATTGGGCGGGACCAAGCAACCTGTGGTTCACTCCATAAAAAGATCCAGCGGGAGGCGGCACAATGGCTAAGTCACTAGCACCCCCTGCCGGGGTGTACAAACCAACCTTGCTGGTAGCATGAACCGGCCCCCACAGTATGCACAAAACCACTCACCACTAATGCTGAAACCAAACCCCAACCCCCATTCCTACTGCATCGCAGCAGCAGAAGCCCACCCCCATTTTTTTGTAGATGGGATGTTTTGGTGGGCCCAAAATGTCCCGTCCAAGGACCCCCACTCCCAGAAGAGGCCCATCAAGCATCCCCTGGCAGCACAAGGCGGGGCCCGGTGCCATCCCCCACTGCGTACAACACCCCCGGCTGCTGCCATTTGGCGGCGAACCGCTCCGGCAGCAACTCAGGGTTGCGGCCCCGGAGCCAAGACAAAGGCACCCCAGAGTTCAGGCGGATGTCCCCTTGTTTTTTTTTTTTTTTTTTTTTTTTTTTTCAGGGTAAGCAAGTTACAAGAGCGGAGTCAAGCAACAGAAGCTACCCCTCAAGGGCTCTGGCAAGAGGATGGCGCAACCTGACCGGCGCCACCCTGTGAAGGGGCAGACCACCACCCTCACCACATGGTCAAATGAGCGGCGCATTGCAGCGCAGCCTGCTGAAAGCAGACACCAGGGCTCCACCACGCACCCGCAAATTGTCTACGATAGTCACTGCCGGCTGTCGCGCAGGCGGAACTGCAGAAACTATACAAAAGCAAAGTGACACCACACGGCTGAACTCGCCTGGAACGGAACGCCGCGCAAGGCGGCACAATGGCTAAGTCACTAGCACCCCCTGCCGGGCTGTACACACCAACCTTGGCTGGTAGCATGAACCGGCCCCCCACAGTATGCACAAAACCACTCACCACTCACCACTAATGCTGAAACCAAACCCCAACCCCCATCCCTACTGCATCGCAGCAGCAGAAGCCCCCCCATTTTTTTGTAGATGGGATGTTTTGGTGGGCCCAAAATGTCCCGTCCAAGGACCCCCACTCCCAGAAAAGGCCCATCAAGCATCCCCTGGCAGCACAAGGCGGGGCCCGGTGCCATCCCCCATGCGTACAACACCCCCGGCTGCTGCCATTTGGCGGCGAACCGCTCCGGCAGCAACTAAGTTTTTTTTTTTTTTTTTCCCTATGTCCCCTTGTGTCCTGAGCCAGTCCTGCGAGAGCTGCTGCTGCAGTGCTGCCCTAAACCTATGGGTGTGTCTGTTTGACTTGCCTGCTGACTTCTGGCTTTTGTGTGCCAATGAGTAGCTGTCTTTTGCCTGTGTGTCTCTAATGGCTTTCATGATTTGTGCTGGTGTGTGTTGTATCTTGGCTCTGTAGGGTTGCAGCATGTGAGTGTCTTAGCACTGCTTTTGACATATGGATGGTGAGTCATTAGACCGGTCCATGGGCCTTGCCATATTGGGGCAAACATGGTCTGTGACCTGCCGCAGTTGGTCTACGGACGGCTGTGGTGTATAGAGGACACTGGGCGCACGGTCAGGCCTGGATGCCCTTCGGGGCTGCTTCTCACGGAGCTGTCTGCACGGCCCTGCGATGGTGTCCCCTGCACAAGGGGTGCCGTGGGGTGGGTGTCACAACAGGTTGCCCCATCCTCCCGCTGGATCTTTTTATGGAGTGAACCACAGGTTGCTTGGTCCCGCCCAATGTAACTGATCACTTCCAAAAAAAAAAAAAAAAAAAAAAAAAAAAAAAAATAAACCTATGGGTGACAGCCGCACTGCTGTACGGGCGGCCCTCACTGGCACATCGAACCACCCAGAAGGACTCAAGCAGCAGCAGGCGTAGGTAAGTCCACAACTGGCGCAGCTGCGCTGGTGGCTGCCACACCGAGCTGTCATCCAGCAATAGGATGCGGGTGCTGCTAAAGTCTACCGTTTCCCCTGGCTGCACCCTGTGCCACACCTGCGCAAACCACGCCCATACGGCCACTGCCACCGGGCACTGCACAAAGAGGTGGGACAGAGACTCGAGCTGGTAGCTGTCCAGGCTCGGAGCTGGAGCCTGCAATTGCTGCTGGAAAAAAAAAAAAAAAAATTGCTGCTGGAGCTGCTGCTGCTGCTGTGGCAGTAGCTGATGTGTTTCCCCACCGCCACCCTGGCTGCGCAGCTGCGGCTGGGGTGTTGCCGGGTGGGGTGGCAGCATATACCCTACTATCCCCAACCCTGACGGCGGCATGAAGCATCTGCCATCCAAACACCCGCAGCAAAAAAAAAAAAAAAAAAAAAAAAAAAAAAAAAAAAACACCCGCAGCGGCCGGGGCAGGCGCTTGTCAGCAGCCCTACGGTACGCTGTTCCCCATGCCGAGTCGGCCTCTGTAGCAGGCTGCAAGCCCCTGGCCAAGGGTCCTCCGTGTCAGCCACGGCTGGGTGGTGACATGCTGTAGGTCCTGCTGCTGCCGCCAAGCTGTTGGCTGGGACCCAGCTGCTGTAGCGGCCCTGTCTGCAACCCGCTGCAGGACATGCTGCCGAGCTGGGCTGTCGTGCATCCACGTAGTATCATATGCTGCCATCTGGTCAGCAGTAGTGATGCGGTGGCGGCCGCTGCTGCTGCTGCTGCTGTTACCTGTGCTGAAGCCAGTCTGCAGCATCTCTGCAAAGCTGCGCTTGTGCTTCGCTTCCAGCTGCTGCAAACCTGTGCTGGGCGCCAGGTTGCCGTCCCTGTCCCGCCACAGCCGAGGTCGCACCCCCCTGTCCAGGACCCACCCAGGCTGTTGCTGGTAGTGGTGCTGTCCGCACTGTCCTGGCTACTGACAGGCTGGCTGGTGGAGTAGCTGCTGCTGCGCACCAGCCAGATGGACTCCAACAGCAGTAGCCGCATGTATGCCCACAGCTGCTGCTGCGCCAGCGGCGGGGCCCACACACTGTCATCATCAAGCAGCAGCACACGGCTGCTGCTGACCGGGACGACTGCTCCCGGCTGCACCAGTTGCCACAGCTGTGCAAACCACTGCCATGCTGCAGCTGCCACTGGACACTCCACAAACAAGTGCGTAAGGGTCTCCAGCTGCAGCTGCTGCTGGCACTGCTGTGCAGGGCAAACGAACTGCGCAGGGTCCGTCCTGCCTGAAGACAGCATGCGCCTTGCACCCACCTTTTTTTTTTTTTTTTTTTTTGCAACCCCTTTTTTTTTTTTTTTTTTTTTTTTTTTTCAGGGTAAGCAAGTTACAAGAGCGGAGTCAAGCAACAGAAGCTACCCCTCAAGGGCTCTGGCAAGAGGATGGCGCAACCTGACCGGCGCCACCCTGTGAAGGGGCAGACCACCACCCTCACCACATGGTCAAATGAGCGGCGCATTGCAGCGCAGCCTGCTGAAAGCAGACACCAGGGCTCCACCACGCACCCGCAAATTGTCTACGATAGTCACTGCCGGCTGTCGCGCAGGCGGAACTGCAGAAACTATACAAAAGCAAAGTGACACCACATGGCTGTATAGAGGACACTGGGCGCACGGTCAGGCCCTGGATGCCCTTCGGGGCTGCTTCTCACGGAGCTGTCTGCACGGCCCTGCGATGGTGTCCCCTGCACAAGGGGTGCCGTGGGGTGGGTGTCACAACAGGTTGCCCCATCCTCCCGCTGGATCTTTTTATGGAGTGAACCACAGGTTGCTTGGTCCCGCCCAATGTAACTGATCACTTCCAAAAAAAAAAAAAAAAAAAAAAAAAAAAAAAACTCGCCTGGAACGGAACGCCGCGCAAGGCGGCACAATGGCTAAGTCACTAGCACCCCTGCCGGCTGTACACACCAACCTTGGCTGGTAGCATGAACCGGCCCCCACAGTATGCACAAAACCACTCACCACTAATGCTGAAACCAAACCCCAACCCCCATCCCTACTGCATCGCAGCAGCAGAAGCCCACCCCCATTTTTTTGTAGATGGGATGTTTTGGTGGGCCCAAAATGTCCCGTCCAAGGACCCCCACTCCCAGAAGAGGCCCATCAAGCATCCCCTGGCAGCACAAGGCGGGCCCGGTGCCATCCCCCACTGCTTTTTATGGAGTGAACCACAGGTTGCTTGGTCCCGCCCAATGTAACTGATCACTTCCAAAAAAAAAAAAAAAAAAAAAAAAAAAAAAAAAAATCCCCCACTGCGTACAACACCCCCGGCTGCTGCCATTTGGCGGCGAACCGCTCCGGCAGCAACTCAGGGTTGCGGCCCCGGAGCCAAGACAAAGGCACCCCAGAGTTCAGGCGGATGTCCCCTTGTGTCCTGAGCCAGTCCTGCGAGAGCTGCTGCTGCAGTGCTGCCCTAAACCTATGGGTGACAGCCGCACTGCTGTACGGGCGGCCCTCACTGGCACATCGAACCACCCAGAAGGACTCAAGCAGCAGCAGGCGTAGGTAAGTCCACAACTGGCGCAGCTGCGCTGGTGGCTGCCACACCGAGCTGTCATCCAGCAATAGGATGCGGGTGCTGCTAAAGTCTACCGTTTCCCTGGCTGCACCCTGTGCCACACCTGCGCAAACCACGCCCATACGGCCACTGCCACCGGGCACTGCACAAAGAGGTGGGACAGAGACTCGAGCTGGTAGCTGTCCGGGCTCGGAGCTGGAGCCTGCAATTTTTTTTTTTTTTTTTTTTTTTTTGGGAAGTGATCAGTTACATTGGGCGGGACCAAGCAACCTGTGGTTCACTCCATAAAAAGATCCAGCGGGAGGATGGGGCAACCTGTTGTGACACCCACCCACGGCACCCCTTGTGCAGGGGACACCATGGAGCCTGCAATTGCTGCTGGAGCTGCTGCTGCTGCTGTGGCAGTTTTTTTTTTTTTTTTTTTTTTTTTTACTGCTGTGGCAGTAGCTGATGTGTTTCCCCACCGCCCCCTGGCTGCGCAGCTGCGGCTGGGGTGTTGCCCCACCCCCACCTTGCCCTTGCTGCAGCATGCCTGCCTGCGTTGGCGGCGGCTGCAGCAGCCCTCCCTCCCCAACCTGTCCCTGCTGCTGTTGCTGGTGTTGCACCCCCCCAGCCTGGCCCAGCTGTTGCTGCTGTTGCTGCTGTGGAGGGTGCTGCTGCCCCGGTTGGCACTGCGGTTGCGGGCAGCAGCACCTCAGCAACTCCTGCATGTTAGTGGCAGCATACACCCTACCGCCCCCAACCATGACGGCTGCATGGAGCATCTTTTTTTTTTTTTTTTTTTTTTTTTCTGCATGGAGCATCTGCCACCCAAAGACTCTCAGCGGCCGCGGCAGGCGCTTGTCTGCAGCCGGCGGTATGCTGCCACCCAGTCTGAGTCGGCTGGTGCAGCAGGCGGCAGGCCCCGCTCCAGAGGGTCCTTGCTGTCATCCACAGCTGGGCAGCGACGTGCTGCAAGTCCTGCTGTTGTCGCCAGGCTGTCGGCTGCGACCCTGCTGCCGTAGCTGCCCTGTCTGTCACTCGCTGCCGGACATGCTGGCGAGCTGGGCTGGCGTGCATCCAGGGGGCATCATACGCTGCCATCTGGTCGGCAGTGGTGATGCTGCGGCTGGAGCTGCCTGCGTGGGCAGCAGCACCGACGGGGTCATGCTGTCTGCAGCAGGCAGCTGCCTCCACCTCTCAACAGGGGTGCAGGTACCACACTGGGTCAGGTGCAGCAGCTGCTGACGGGGCAGCCGGCCCAGGACGGAGTGGTGCTGCCGCCGCCGTGGCAGCACACGCTGCAGGAGGGCAGCGCAGGCCCATGGCAGACAGACATGCAGCAGCAGTGGGTGCAGCAGGAAGGGGATGGGGGGGTCAGGGTTTTTAGGGTGCAGCAGGATGGCAGGCTGGAGGCATCTGACGCGGGCATGCCAGCCCCTCAGAACCTTCAGTGGGTGCCCTGCTGTGTGGTGGATGTGTCGCAGGTGCTGCATCCATCCTTTCCACTGCTGCAACAGCAGCAGCGGCAGCAACAGTCCAGGAGGAGGAGCAGGATGCAGGGGTGTCCCAGCCAACACAGCAGCAGCAACAGCCGCCGCAGGAAGCATCCCGGCAGACGCAGCGACAACAGCAACCACCAAGATCGCCAGTGTTCCTGGTGGGTGCATGGGGAGACATAAAGGTGGACCCTAGTGTATGGGGGTTGGGGATCGCTGTGGGGGTGCTGCAGTTCAAGCCCAAAGTGGCCACACAGCGGCTGCTGCAGCACCATTGCGCGCAGCACCACAGGGAGGGATGGGTTCCAGGAGTGGGCATGCGCCCGCGGCTGTGGCGCAACCGCCTGGGCGCTGAGGCGCTACAGGAGGGCCTGCAGGAGATGGAAGCAGCACAGCAGCGCTCCTTCCAGCAAATGCAGCAAGGCGGCACATCGGGTGGGAGCAAGGGGACAGCAGCGGTAGGCAGCGCTTCAGCGATGCTGCCCTCATGGCAGCATACCATGCGCGTGGATGGACCCACCACGGGAGAGAGAGCTCCCACGGCAGCGCGCGGCAGCAGCAGCAGCAGTGGTCACGATGCAGAGGCAACAGCAGCTACAGCAGCAGCTGCAGATCAGCAGCCCTGCGCAGGATGACCTGCAGGACCCCATAACGCAAGCCATGGGGCCTGTGGACAGTAGCAGCTACCAGTGGGTGGCCGCTTACAGGAGGGCAGGGCACAAACGACTGCCGCGGTCACTGCGGGCGTTTGGGTGGCGCTTGCTGCATGCAGGGGTGAAGGGGGGGTAGCTTAATGGCTAAAGCACCCGGTTGATACCGGGGAGATCTGGGTTCGAATCCCAGCCCGCCCACCGGCAGCAGGAGGCAGCGGCAGAATGTGTCTGTTGCAGCCCACAGCAGCGTCTTACGCCTTGGTGCTAGTTGGCAGAAGACTTAGGAGGCAGCAGGAGGCGACTGGTCCGCCCACAGCAGCGACTTGATAGTTGGCATGGTTAGTGGTTGGGTTAGTGCTGGAGGCTTTGATAGTAGCAGACTTAGACGTTAAAGCAGGTGCATGGTTGAGCCCTGGTGTCTGCTTCGTGCAGGCTGCGCTGCACAAGCGCCGCTCACATAATCATGTGGTGAGGGTGGTGGTGCCCCCTCAAAGGGTGGTGATTGTCAGGTTGCGCCATTCTCCTGCAAGAGCACATGAGGGGTGGCAGTGGTTGCTTGACTCCGCTCATGTAACAAGCCTACCCTGGAAAAAAAAAAAAAAAAAAAAAAAAAAGGTGGGTGCAAGGCGCATGCTGTCTTCAGGCAGGACGGACCATGCGCAGTTCGTTTGCCCTGCACAGCAGTGCCAGCAGCAGCTGCAGCTGGAGACCCTTACGCACTTGTTTGTGGAGTGTCCTGTGGCAGCTGCAGCATGGCAGTGGTTTGCACAGCTTTTTTTTTTTTTTTTTTTTTTTTTTTTTGCACAGCTTTGGCAACTGGTGCAGCCGGGAGCAGTCGTCCCGGTCAGCAGCAGCCGTGTGCTGCTGCTTGATGATGACAGTGTGTGGGCCCCGCCGCTGGCGCAGCAGCAGCTGTGGACATACATGCGGCTACTGTTGTTGGAGTCCATCTGGCTGGTGCGCAGCAGCTGCTACTCCACCAGCCAGCCTGTCAGCAGCCAGGACAGTGCTGACAGCACCACTACCAGCAGCAGCACCACCAGCACCAGTAGCAGCACGGACGGCCACCAGGGTGGCAGTGGGAGCAGCCAGGGCCCTGCTGCAGCAGCATCCAGCAGCGGGCGGTTCACGGCTAAGGCTGTCGCGTGCCGGTTCCGCTCGCAGCTGCAGCAGCAGATGAGGCGAGATTGGCGACGGGTGGGGGTGGATGTCCGGCTGGGCTCGGGGGTACCACTGGCATGGCTGCGAGGCCCGTCGCCTGTGCTATCCCTTGACTCCTTCTGGCGCAGATGGGGCTCCATCTTCACTGTCGAGGAGGACGGGGAGGTGGCCGTTGCAATCAGCACAGCAGGGTTGTGAGGGGTGGTGCACTGCACCGCGTTTGGTGGGGACAACAGGTGTGTTGGAGGTGGAAGGGTGTGTGACTTCTGATGGGACATACTGGGCGCATGCCGCACGATTGTGATGGGGTGTGCAGGGCTGATAGGGGGACAATTTGCGTGGTCACAGGTGTCCAGGTTTGATTGATGGGAGTATTGTGAGGGGATTGGGATGGGCAGGGCACGCCTGGGGTGTTGGAGTCTCATGCCAGGCTGGGAGGAACGGGGACTGTGCAGTGTGTATAGGTTGAGAATCAGCCAGGGAGTGTGTGTTTCTTGCAGAATGCGCGCAGTGTGGAGCCTGCCCCTGTGAGTGCAAATGTGGTAGGCTGTGGGTGCTAGGACTGTCTTGGTGGTGTGTCTTGCGAGCGCACGTGTACTTCATGCTGTGTTTGCAAGGTCAAATAGTAGCTGGGTGCTGAGTGTGCACAGTGTGAGACTTGGGGGCATATTGGGTACGTGGTTTGTGTTGGTGTCGCGTATGTGTCGGTGGTGTGCTCTTGCGTGAGAGTTTTTTTTTTTTTTTTTTTTTTTTTTTTTGGAAGTGATCAGTTACATTGGGCGGGACCAAGCAACCTGTGGTTCACTCCATAAAAAGATCCAGCGGGAGGATGGGGCAACCTGTTGTGACACCCACCCCACGGCACCCCTTGTGCAGGGGACACCATCGCAGGGCCGTGCAGACAGCTCCGTGAGAAGCAGCCCCGAAGGGCATCCAGGGCCTGACCGTGCGCCCAGTGTCCTCTATACACTTGCGTGAGAGTTGCTGTTGTTCACAGTGTGGAGATCAACCATGTGTGCAAGGTGGTTTGCTGCTGGTGCACAGTGCGACACTAGGTGGCATAGTATGTACGTGGTTTGACCCTAGTGCATAGTCCATGTTGTCAGGTGCCCCATACGCGAGGGTGGATACCTTCAAATACGGCGCCTTGCAATGTATGCATGTGTACGTGTTGGTGGTCTGCTGCTTGTGTGAGAGTTAATCTTGTGTGGCATGCACGTGTACCAACTCCAGTGCATGCAAGGTCACACATGCGTGTTGCTTGTTGTAGGGCTGGTGTTGCATGGACTGTTGTGTGTTGGCTCGAGTGCACGCTCGCCAGCTAGCATGCTGTAGAGATTTGGTGTGGCGCGGTGGACTGTTTGTGCCCGATTAGCTGTGTGCATGCGCGTGCATACAGACTTGTGCGTGTGTGTCTGTTTGACTTGCCTGCTGACTTCTGGCTTTTTGTGTGCCAATGAGTAGCTGTCATTTGCCTGTGTGTCTTTTTTTTTTTTTTTTTTTTTTTTTTTGGAAGTGATCAGTTACATTGGGCGGGACCAAGCAACCTGTGGTTCACTCCATAAAAAGATCCAGCGGGAGGATGGGGCAACCTGTTGTGACACCCACCCCACGGCACCCTTGTGCAGGGGACACCATCGCAGGGCCGTGCAGACAGCTCCGTGAGAAGCAGCCCCGAAGGGCATCCAGGGCCTGACCGTGCGCCCAGTGTGTCTCTAATGGCTTTCATGATTTGTGCTGGTGTGTGTTGTATCTTGGCTCTGTAGGGTTGCAGCATGTGAGTGTCTTAGCACTGCTTTTGACATATGGATGGGAGTCATTAGACCGGTCCATGGGCCTTGCCATATTTTTTTTTTTTTTTTTTTTTTTTTTTTCAGGGTAAGCAAGTTACAAGAGCGGAGTCAAGCAACAGAAGCTACCCCTCAAGGGCTCTGGCAAGAGGATGGCGCAACCTGACCGGCGCCACCCTGTGAAGGGGCAGACCACCACCCTCACCACATGGTCAAATGAGCGGCGCATTGCAGCGCAGCCTGCTGAAAGCAGACACCAGGGCTCCACCACGCACCCGCAAATTGTCTACGATAGTCACTGCCGGCTGTCGCGCAGGCGGAACTGCAGAAACTATACAAAAGCAAAGTGACACCACACGGCTGAACTCGCCTGGAACGGAACGCCGCGCAAGGCGGCACAATGGCTAAGTCACTAGCACCCCTGCCGGGCTGTACACACCAACCTTGGCTGGTAGCATGAACCTTGCCATATTGGGGCAAACATGGTCTGTGACCTGCCGCAGTTGGTCTACGGACGGCTGTGGTGTATAGAGGACACTGGGCGCACGGTCAGGCCCTGGATGCCCTTCGGGGCTGCTTCTCACGGAGCTGTCTGCACGGCCCTGCGATGGTGTCCCCTGCACAAGGGGTGCCGTGGGGTGGGTGTCACAACAGGTTGCCCCATCCTCCCGCTGGATCTTTTTATGGAGTGAACCACAGGTTGCTTGGTCCCGCCCAATGTAACTGATCACTTCCAAAAAAAAAAAAAAAAAAAAAAAAAAAAATGCTGCGGCTGGAGCTGCCGCTGTTGAAGCCCGCCTGCATCATCTCTCCAAGCTGCGCTTGTGCTTCCCTTCAAGCTGCTGCAGGGCGGAGCCCGGTGCCAGGGTGCCTTCACTATCCCGCCACAAGCGCGGCCGTACACCCACCGCTGGGACCCAGCCACGCTGTGATCTGCAGCTGAGCTGCACTAGCCTGCGGGTGGCTTCTCTGACCGAATACCGTGGCAGTGGCAAGTCAGGCCCAAAACCCCAGACGTTGGGGTCTACCTGAATCTCATCCCACCGCCCTACCAGATAGTATGCCGCCGGAGGGTCCCTTGGCTCCCCCCTGGCTGCTGCTGCCGCTGCTTGTGCTGTCCGCGGGGGCCGCCCAAGGGGGCAAACACCACGCAGGGGTAGCTTCTGTTGTTGTTTGAGGGGTAGCTTCTGTTGCTTGACTCCGCTCTTGTAACTTGCTTACCCTGGAAAAAAAAAAAAAAAAAAAAAAAAAAAACACCACGCAGCACGGCGACAGCGCCGCGTCCGGTGGCAGGTCTGGCTCTGCGTCGAGGCAGCGTAGGCTGCCGTCCTGCTGCACGTCATACCAGTGGACTGCATCCTCGCCCTGCTGCCGAGCCCACCTGCGCTGTGGGTCCAAGCGCCACTGCGGCTGCGCTGGCGCCTGCAGAGTCGCTTGCCATGCCTCTGGCAGCACGAGGCCGTCAGTAGCTGGCACAAAGGCCAGCCGTGGCGTCACCTGCCCCAGGGTTGTGCCCGCCAGGCGGGGCACCAAAGTGCTGGGGTTTTTTTTTTTTTTTTTTTTTTTTTTTTTTGCGCTGTGGGTCCAAGCGCCACTGCGGCTGCGCTGGCGCCTGCACCCACCTTCACCCCTGCATGCAGCAAGCGCCACCCAAACGCCCGCAGTGACCGCGGCAGTCGTTTGTGCCCTGCCCTCCTGTAAGCGGCCACCGGCAGCAGGAGGCAGCGGCAGAATGTGTCTGTTGCAGCCCACAGCAGCGTCTTACGCCTTGGTGCTAGTTGGTAGAAGACTTAGGAGGCAGCAGGAGGCGACTGGTCCGCCCACAGCAGCGACTTGATAGTTGGCATGGTGAGTAGTTGGGTTAGTGCTGCAGGCTTTGATAGTAGCAGACTTAGACGTTAAAGCAGGTGCATGGTTGAGCCCTGGTGTCTGCTTCGTGCAGGCTGCGCTGCACAAGCGCCGCTCACATAATCATGTAGACTTTAGCAGCACCCGCATCCTATTGCTGGATGACAGCTCGGTGTGGCAGCCACCAGCGCAGCTGCGCCAGTTGTGGACTTACCTACGCCTGCTGCTGCTTGAGTCCTTCTGGGTGGTTCGATGTGCCAGTGAGGGCCGCCCGTACAGCAGTGCGGCTGTCACCCATAGGTTTAGGGCAGCACTGCAGCAGCAGCTCTCGCAGGACTGGCTCAGGACACAAGGGGACATCCGCCTGAACTCTGGGGTGCCTTTGTCTTGGCTCCGGGGCCGCAACCCTGAGTTGCTGCCGGAGCGGTTCGCCGCCAAATGGCAGCAGCCGGGGGTGTTGTACGCAGTGGGGGATGGCACCGGGCCCCGCCTTGTGCTGCCAGGGGATGCTTGATGGGCCTCTTCTGGGAGTGGGGGTCCTTGGACGGGACATTTTGGGCCCACCAAAACATCCCATCTACAAAAAAATGGGGTGGGCTTCTGCTGCTGCGATGCAGTAGGGATGGGGGTTGGGGATTGGTTTCAGCATTAGTGGTGAGTGGTTTTGTGCATACTGTGGGGGGCCGGTTCATGCTACCAGCCAAGGTTGGTGTGTACAGCCCGGCAGGGGGTGCTAGTGACTTAGCCATTGTGCCGCCTTGCGCGGCGTTCCGTTCCAGGCGAGTTCAGCCGTGTGGTGTCACTTTGCTTTTTTTTTTTTTTTTTTTTTTTTTTTTTTTTGGAAGTCACTTTGCTTTTGTATAGTTTCTGCAGTTCCGCCTGCGCGACAGCCGGCAGTGACTATCGTAGACAATTTGCGGGTGCGTGGTGGAGCCCTGGTGTCTGCTTTCAGCAGGCTGCGCTGCAATGCGCCGCTCATTTGACCATGTGGTGAGGGTGGTGGTCTGCCCCTTCACAGGGTGGCGCCGGTCAGGTTGCGCCATCCTCTTGCCAGAGCCCTTGAGGGGTAGCTTCTGTTGCTTGACTCCGCTCTTGTAACTTGCTTACCCTGAAAAAAAAAAAAAAATCATGTGGTGAGGGTGGTGGTGCCCCCTCAAAGGGTGGCGATTGTCAGGTTGCGCCATTCTCCTGCAAGAGCCAATGAGGGGTGGCAGTGGTTGCTTGACTCCGCTCATGTAACAAGCCTACCCTGGAAAAAAAAATAAAAAAAAGAAAATAAGCGGCCACCCACTGGTAGCTGCTACTGTCCACAGGCCCCATGGCTTGCGTTATGGCGTCCTGCAGGTCATCCTGCGCAGGGCTTTTGATCTGCAGCTGCTGCTGTAGCTGCTGTTGCCTCTGCATCGTGACCACTGCTGCTGCTGCTGCAGCGCGCTGCCGTGGGAGCTCTCTCTCCGTGGTGGGTCCATCCACGGCGCATGGTATGCTGCCATGAGGGCAGCTTCGCTGAAGCGCTGCCTACCGCTGCTGTCCCCTTGGCTCCCACCCGATGTGCCGCCTTGCTGCATTTTCTGGAAGGAGCGCTTCTGTGCTGCTTCCATCTCCTGCAGGCCCTCCTGTAGCGCCTCAGCGCCCAGGCGGTTGCGCCACAGCCGCGGGCGCATGCCCACTCCCGGAACCCATCCCTCCCTGTGGTGCTGCGCGCAATGGTGCTGCAGCAGCCGCTGTGTGGCCACTTTGGGCTTGAACTGCAGCACGCCCACCGGCAGCAGGAGGCAGCGGCAGAATTTTTTTTTTTTTTTTTTTTTTTTTTTTGGAAGTGATCAGTTACATTGGGCGGGACCAAGCAACCTGTGGTTCACTCCATAAAAAGATCCAGCGGGAGGATGGGGCAACCTGTTGTGACACCCACCCCACGGCACCCCTTGTGCAGGGGACACCATCGCAGGGCCGTGCAGACAGCTCCGTGAGAAGCAGCCCCGAAGGGCAGCGGCAGAATGTGTCTGTTGCAGCCCACAGCAGCGTCTTACGCCTTGGTGCTAGTTGGTAGAAGACTTAGGAGGCAGCAGGAGGCGACTGGTCCGCCCACAGCAGCGACTTGATAGTTGGCATGGTTAGTAGTTGGGTTAGTGCTGGAGGCTTTGATAGTAGCAGACTTAGACGTCAAAGCAGGTGCATGGTTGAGCCCTGGTGTCTGCTTCGTGCAGGATGCGCTGCACAAGCGCCGCTCACATAATCATGTGGTGAGGGTGGTGGTGCCCCCTCAAAGGGTGGCGATTGTCAGGTTGCGCCATTCTCCTGCAAGAGCCAATGAGGGGTGGCAGTGGTTGCTTGACTCCGCTCATGTAACAAGCCTACCCTAAAAAAAAAAAAAAAAAAAAAAAAAACTGCAGCAACCCCACAGCGATCCCCAACCCCCACACACTAGGGTCCACCTTTATGTCTCCCCATGCACCCACCAGGAACACTGGCGATCTTGGTGGTTGCTTTTTTTTTTTTTTTTTTTTTTTTTTTGGGAGTGAGCAAGTTACAGGAGCGAAGTCAAGCAACAGAAGCCACCCCTCAAAGCTCAGGCAAGAGGATGGCGCAACCTGGCAGGCACCACCCTGTGAGGGCGCAAGCCGACACCCTCACCACATGGTCTCACGGGCGGCACGTCGCAGTGCAGCCTGCCAAAAAGCAGACACCAGGACCCGACCATGCACCTGCAGAATGACTAGAGAAAAGCAACGGCAAAGGGACAAAGCATGCGAGCAACACCAACGCAAGCGAGTCAACACAGAGCCGAGAGAAAGCACCACCGATGCGTCACCACACTCACACACCTCACCGGTGTGCAGAGCCAGCCCCCCACAGAGGGGCTGAAGAAACACCCTGAAACCAACAAGCGGCGGCCACACAGCACATGGCTGGCCGCTGTACTCGACAAAAGCCAGCGGATGGTGTCCCCTGCACAAGGGGTGCCGTGGGGTGGGTGTCACAACAGGTTGCCCCATCCTCCCGCTGGATCTTTTATGGAGTGAACCACAGTTGCTTGGTCCCGCCCAATGTAACTGATCACTTCCAAAAAAAAAAAAAAAAAAAAAAAAAAAAAAAAAAAAAAAAGCCAGCGCGCAGAGGGCCCAAATACCCCCGGCGTGGTGCACCACCACACCTGCACACCTCTCCAATATGCAGGGCTAAATCCGCCCCACACCTAAGCCAACAAAAACAATAACATTGTTGCCCCAGTGCCAACCAAGCAAGGCACCAGAGCGGCCAGCCGCCCCCAGAGAACAACCCAAACGCTTAAACCATGTGTGATGCGCACACACTCCAGAGGCACAACAACAACTATGATACAGAGTAAAGCACACACGTAGCCAAGACCCGAGAAGCACACCAAACCCCACACAGATAAGGCCCTCCCGCTTTCCAAACCCCGCTCCCGAACACCCCAGCCCCCGCATGACCACCCTCCCTCTAGAACGCAAGGCGGGGGCCCATGCCTGCCGCCACTGTGTACAACACCCCCTGCTGTTGCCACTTAGCATCAAACCGCTCTGGCGACAGAACGGGGTTGCGGCCCCGTAGCCAGGACAGAGGCACCCCAGAGTTGAGGCGGATGTCCCTGAAAAAAAAAAAAAAAAAAAAAAAAAAAAGTTGAGGCGGATGTCCCCCTGAGACCTAAGCCAGTCCTGTGAGAGCTGCTGCTGCAGTGCTGCCCTGAACCTGTGGATGACTGCAACACTGCTGTACGGCCGGCCCTCGCTGGCACACCGAACCACCCAGAAGGACTCCAGCAGTAGCAGCCGCAGGTATGTCCAAAGCTGCTGCAGCGCTGGTGGAGGCTTCCACACTGTGTTGTCATCCAGCAACAGGATGCGAACGTTACTGAAGTCCACTGCTGCTCCCGGCTGCACCCTCTGCCACACACCTGCAAACCAAGCCCACACAGCCACTTCCAAAAAAAAAAAAAAAAAAAAAAAAAAAAAAAAAAGCCCACACAGCCACGGCGACAGGGCACTGCACAAAGAGGTGAGACAGAGACTCGAGCTGATAGCTGTCTGGTGTCGGCAGCTGCTGCTGCTGTGTCCCAACCTGCTGCTGTGACTGCGACTGCTGCTGGTGGTGCTGTGCTCCTTCGTTCGCAGCCTGGCCCGGCTGCGGCTGCGGCTGCTGTTGCGGTTGCCCAACCCAAGGCACCCTGGCACCGAGCTCCGCCCTGCAGCAGCTTGAAGGGAAGCACACTGGATGGTGTCCCCTGCACAAGGGGTGCCGTGGGGTGGGTGTCACAACAGGTTGCCCCATCCTCCCGCTGGATCTTTTTATGGAGTGAACCACAGGTTGCTTGGTCCCGCCCAATGTAACTGATCACTTCCAAAAAAAAAAAAAAAAAAAAAAAAAAAAAAAACAAGCTCTGGAGCGGGGCCTGCCGCCTGCTGCACCAGCCGACTCAGACTGGGTGGCAGCATACACCAGCAACAGCAGCAGGGACAGGTTGGGGAGGGAGGGCTGCTGCAGCCGCCGCCAACGCAGGCAGGCATGCTGCAGCAAGGGCAAGGTGGGGGTGGGGCAACACCCCAGCCGCAGCTGCGCAGCCAGGGTGGCGGTGGGGAAACACATCAGCTACTGCCACAGCAGCAGCAGCAGCTCCAGCAGCAATTGCAGGCTCCAGCTCCGAGCCCGGACAGCTACCAGCTCGAGTCTCTGTCCCACCTCTTTGTGCAGTGCCCGGTGGCAGTGGCCGTATGGGCGTGGTTTGCGCAGGTGTGGCACAGGGTGCAGCCAGGGGAAACGGTAGACTTTAGCAGCACCCGCATCCTATTGCTGGATGACAGCTCGGTGTGGCAGCCACCAGCGCAGCTGCGCCAGTTGTGGACTTACCTACGCCTGCTGCTGCTTGAGTCCTTCTGGGTGGTTCGATGTGCCAGTGAGGGCCGCCCGTACAGCAGTGCGGCTGTCACCCATAGGTTTAGGGCAGCACTGCAGCAGCAGCTCTCGCAGGACTGGCTCAGGACACAAGGGGACATCCGCCTGAACTCTGGGGTGCCTTTGTCTTGGCTCCGGGGCCGCAACCCTGAGTTGCTGCCGGAGCGGTTCGCCGCCAAATGGCAGCAGCCGGGGGTGTTGTACGCAGTGGGGGATGGCACCGGGCCCCGCCTTGTGCTGCCAGGGGATGCTTGATGGGCCTCTTCTGGGAGTGGGGGTCCTTGGACGGGACATTTTGGGCCCACCAAAACATCCCATCTACAAAAAAATGGGGGTGGGCTTCTGCTGCTGCGATGCAGTAGGGATGGGGGTTGGGGTTTGGTTTCAGCATTAGTGGTGAGTGGTTTTGTGCATACTGTGGGGGCCGGTTCATGCTACCAGCCAAGGTTGGTGTGTACAGCCCGGCAGGGGGTGCTAGTGACTTAGCCATTGTGCCGCCTGCGCGGCGTTCCGTTCCAGGCGAGTTCAGCCGTGTGGTGTCACTTTGCTTTTGTATAGTTTCTGCAGTTCCGCCTGCGCGACAGCCGGCAGTGACTATCGTAGACAATTTGCGGGTGCGTGGTGGAGCCCTGGTGTCTGCTTTCAGCAGGCTGCGCTGCAATGCGCCGCTCATTTGACCATGTGGTGAGGGTGGTGGTCTGCCCCTTCACAGGGTGGCGCCGGTCAGGTTGCGCCATCCTCTTGCCAGAGCCCTTGAGGGGTAGCTTCTGTTGCTTGACTCCGCTCTTGTAACTTGCTTACCCTGAAAAAAAAAAATACCGCCGGGCTGCAGACAAGCGCCTGCCACGGCCGCTGAGAGTCTTTGGGTGGCAGATGCTCCATTCAGCCGTCATGGTTGGGGGCGGTAGGGTGTATGCTGCCACTAACATGCAGGAGTTGCTGAGGTGCTGCTGCCCGCAACCGCAGTGCCAACCGGGGCAGCAGCACCCTCCACAGCAGCAACAGCAGCAACAGCTGGGCCAGGCTGGGGGGGTGCAACACCAGCAACAGCAGCAGGGACAGGTTGGGGAGGGAGGGCTGCTGCAGCCGCCGCCAACGCAGGCAGGCATGCTGCAGCAAGGGCAAGGTGGGGGTGGGGCAACACCCCAGCCGCAGCTGCGCAGCCAGGGTGGCGGTGGGGAAACACATCAGCTACTGCCACAGCAGCAGCAGCAGCTCCAGCAGCAATTGCAGGCTCCAGCTCCGAGCCCGGACAGCTACCAGCTCGAGTCTCTGTCCCACCTCTTTGTGCAGTGCCCGGTGGCAGTGGCCGTATGGGCGTGGTTTGCGCAGGTGTGGCACAGGGTGCAGCCAGGGGAAACGGTAGACTTTAGCAGCACCCGCATCCTATTGCTGGATGACAGCTCGGTGTGGCAGCCACCAGCGCAGCTGCGCCAGTTGTGGACTTACCTACGCCTGCTGCTGCTTGAGTCCTTCTGGGTGGTTCGATGTGCCAGTGAGGGCCGCCCGTACAGCAGTGCGGCTGTCACCCATAGGTTTAGGGCAGCACTGCAGCAGCAGCTCTCGCAGGACTGGCTCAGGACACAAGGGGACATCCGCCTGAACTCTGGGGTGCCTTTGTCTTGGCTCCGGGGCCGCAACCCTGAGTTGCTGCCGGAGCGGTTCGCCGCCAAATGGCAGCAGCCGGGGTGTTGTACGCAGTGGGGGATTTTTTTTTTTTTTTTTTTTTTTTTTTTTTTTTTTGGAAGTGATCAGTTACATTGGGCGGGACCAAGCAACCTGTGGTTCACTCCATAAAAAGATCCAGCGGGAGGATGGGGCAACCTGTTGTGACACCCACCCCACGGCACCCCTTGTGCAGGGGACACCATCGCAGTGGGGGATGGCACCGGGCCCCGCCTTGTGCTGCCAGGGGATGCTTGATGGGCCTCTTCTGGGAGTGGGGGTCCTTGGACGGGACATTTTGGGCCCACCAAAACATCCCATCTACAAAAAAATGGGGGTGGGCTTCTGCTGCTGCGATGCAGTAGGGATGGGGTTGGGGTTTTGGTTTCAGCATTAGTGGTGAGTGGTTTTGTGCATACTGTTTTTTTTTTTTTTTTTTTTTTTTTTTTTTTTTTCAGGGTAGGCTTGTTACATGAGCGGAGTCAAGCAACCACTGCCACCCCTCATTGGCTCTTGCAGGAGAATGGCGCAACCTGACAATCACCACCCTTTGAGGGGGCACCACCACCCTCACCACATGATTATGTGAGCGGCGCTTGTGCAGCGCAGCCTGCACGAAGCAGACACCAGGGCTCAACCATGCACCTGCTTTAACGTCTAAGTCTGCTACTATCAAAGCCTCCAACACTAACCCAACCCTAACCATGCCAACTATCAAGTCGCTGCTGTGGGCGGACCAGTCGCCTCCTGCTGCCTCCTAAGTCTTTCTACCAACTAGCACCAAGGCGTAAGACGCTGCCGTGGGCTGCAACAGACACATCCTGCCGCTGCCTCCTGCTGCCGGTGGGCGGCTGGGATTCGAACCCAGATTGTGCATACTGTGGGGGCCGGTTCATGCTACCAGCCAAGGTTGGTGTGTACAGCCCGGCAGGGGGTGCTAGTGACTTAGCCATTGTGCCGCCTTGCGCGGCGTTCCGTTCCAGGCGAGTTCAGCCGTGTGGTGTCACTTTGCTTTTGTATAGTTTTTTTGTTTTTTTTTTTTTTTTTGCTTTTGTATAGTTTCTGCAGTTCCGCCTGCGCGACAGCCGGCAGTGAATCGTAGACAATTTGCGGGTGCGTGGTGGAGCCCTGGTGTCTGCTTTCAGCAGGCTGCGCTGCAATGCGCCGCTCATTTGACCATGTGGTGAGGGTGGTGGTCTGCCCTTCACAGGGTGGCGCCGGTCAGGTTGCGCCATCCTCTTGCCAGAGCCCTTGAGGGGTAGCTTCTGTTGCTTGACTCCGCTCTTGTAACTTGCTTACCCTGAAAAAAAAAAAAAATCATGTGGTGAGGGTGGTGGTGCCCCCTCAAAGGGTGGCGATTGTCAGGTTGCGCCATTCTCTGCAAGAGCCAATGAGGGGGTGGCAGTGGTTGCTTGACTCCGCTCATGTAACAAGCCTACCCTGGAAAAAAAAAATAAAAAAAAAGAAAATAGCGGCCACCCACTGGTAGCTGCTACTGTCCACAGGCCCCATGGCTTGCGTTATGGGGTCCTGCAGGTCATCCTGCGCAGGGCTTTTGATCTGCAGCTGCTGCTGTAGCTGCTGGTTGCCTCTGCATCGTGACCACTGCTGCTGCTGCTGCAGCGCGCTGCCGTGGGAGCTCTCTCTCCCGTGGTGGGTCCATCCACGGCGCATGGTATGCTGCCATGAGGGCAGCTTCGCTGAAGCGCTGCCTACGCTGCTGTCCCCTTGGCTCCACCCGATGTGCCGCCTTGCTGCATTTTCTGGAAGGAGCGCTTCTGTGCTGCTTCCATCTCCTGCAGGCCCTCCTGTAGCGCCTCAGCGCCCAGGCGGTTGCGCCACAGCCGCGGGCACATGCCCACTCCCGGAACCCATCCCTCCCTGTGGTGCTGCGCGCAATTTTTTTTTTTTTTTTTTTTGCGTGGAAGTGATCAGTTACATTGGGCGGGACAAGCACCCTGTGGTTCACTCCATAAAAAGGTCAGTGGGAGGAATGGCAACCTGTTGTGACACCACCCCACGGCACCCTTTGTGCAGGGCACCATCGCAGGGCCGTGCAGACAGCTCCGTGAGAAGCAGCCCCGAAGGGCATCCAGGCCTGACCGTGCGCCCAGATTCCAATCTACACCACAGCAATCCGTGGATCTACTGTGGGCTACCACAGTCCATAATTGTGTCACAAGTGACAATGCTCATGGGCTGGCCTAAACATACTCAACACTCTACACACACCATCCAAGCAATCAAGCCATTAACACTGTACGATAACAACCGCCTAATGGAGGGTTGTGCAATCATCACGGTACTCTTGCACAAACAACTATCAGATGTCACCACATTACCATTGAAATGTCAATGAGGATCCAC
>VIIQ02000289.1:0-63043 GCA_007449985.2 Desmodesmus armatus
AGAGTCAGCAATGTAGACACATGGATGCATCTTGTCAAACCAGCCTCCACAACATCTGAAGTTCAGATCCAGTTTAGCAATGGGACCCCATGCTGTGCCAGGCCGCTGCCATGTACTGTCCTGTGCTGTCCTGTGCTGCCCTGCCGGATGGCTGCCATGTCGCGTCCCTGCAGCTGCTGTCTGTCACAACCTCCCAATAACTGACAGCTCATTTCCCAATTACCTCACGGCTATGTCTCATGCCGTGCCGTGCCGTGCCGTGCCATGCTGTTTCATGTCCTGTGCATGCAGGCTGAGCAGCAGCTGCTGTCGTGTCACGTGTCCACGTTGCTGTCCAAGGGCTTCAGGCGTTGATGTCAGGCCACAGGGTGTTGGACTGGCCCGCATGTACAGCCTGCTGGGAGGGTAGGCGGTACGGATGCGCTGAGGGAGGAGTGGAGGCAGTACATCGTGGCGGCGGGGATGGCAATGTCAAGGACGAGGCCAACGTGAGTTCTGGTGTGTCTATGATAGTGTCTGAGACATCAAATGGGTGGCCAGTGCACTGTGTGACAGATGCTGCTAGTTGTGTTTGGTAAATTTGGAAGGGAGGAGGGGGGGGGGGGGCACTGGCATGCTGAACGGTGTTACACCTGGCCCGCATGTACAGCCTGCTGGGAAACGGGGGGGGGGGGGGGGGGGGGACTGATGGAGGAGTGGAGGCAGTACATCGTGGCGGCGAGGATGGCAATCGTGAAAGACGAGGACGATGTAAGTAGGATGGGGCGGGTGCCCTCTGTTTGGGGATGGATGTGTTTGTTGGAGGGAAGGGGAGAGGGCAGTGAGCAGGCATGGGTGTGATGTGCAGCGCTCATTGAATGGGTCCAGGTCGGGGGCAGGTGAGGGCTGGGCCGGGTGGGGGGCACTGACGCGCTGAGGGAGGAGTGGAGACAGTACATCGTGGCGGCGGGGATGGTGAGAGTCAAGGACGAAGCAAACGTGAGTGTGTTGGCACTACAATGGCATGCATGCCGCATCCAGTGATTTCTTCCCTAAGAATTCAAACAGTGACGCAGGCTGCTAGTATCCCTGTTGTCAACACTGCAGCAGCAAACACCAGTCAAATTTACCTGACAACCTGGCATGTCTTGCATCTGCCCCCCCCCTGTTCAGTAATTGGATGTTACACAGAACATCGCCCGTTTGGGGAGCCAACAAAAGGCTCATTGGGCAAAAGCAAACTCTGTCCCGAAACAAAATGACTAACCACACAAAAACCGTCCTTTCCTTTTTGGTCCATCATGCGATCTTCACTCTACGTTCCTAAAGCGTTCGTCAATAGCATGTATCAGGCAAGCAACTCTACGCTGATTCGCATGTGTCATCAACTGCTGCACCGAGCCTTCAGCTGCATCATACAAAGAGGCATAGCGCTGCCGGATGCACTCGTAATACGGGCAATCAAACATGACATGCTGCTCATCTTCGACAGCATGGAGTGCGCACTTGCAGCACAGGCGATCTGCCCTAGCTGTGCCATCCCACTGCCTGTGCTCACCTAAGATGATGAGCCCCAAGCCTAAACCTAATCAGACCCATAAGCAAATCCGTATCAATTGGCTCGCACAAAATCCACATAGGGTGCAGGCTTCTCAACATCAGCAGACATCCATGCAACGTAAGCAGCCAAATGGCCAGACTCGACCGCAGGGTCACAGCCAGCAGCAGGCCAAGTCCACCACACATTCCTCCAAGAGGTCAAAAAAACTCCTCTACTTGCAGCTGAGGTATCTGGCCCCATTGCTGGGACAAGATAGCCTCAGTAGCAGCAGCAGCAAGCTCAGGGGCGACCTGCTGTACCATGCGCAAGACATCTTACCCCACCCAGCAGCCTGCTCCAAACTCGGCCCGAAAAGCACTCTGCAGCAATGGATTCTGCTGTTGCGAAGCCAGGCGATTCCAGTACCGACACACCAACTTGCACCACTGCCACGACACCGGCCGGCAGCCAAACTCAGCCATCAGTAGTTTGGTGTTAGTGCTGCGGCGAAGCCACTGCCCCCCACCTGACGCAAAAAACTGGGTCTGTACTGACTGCAGAGGGTTATCCAATGGCTTGGACGCATTCAGCAGATACTGGGTACTCCACACTCACAACCATACTGCATGACGGGCATGACCAAGCTACTAAACAAGCTCACCCTCAGCCAGATATGATTGACCTCCCTGTCCCGCACCCTGCCCATTAGCCCACAAGCTGCTTGCATAGCAGCCGACGCAACTGCAGATGGTGCAGCACCAAAACCCTTACACCTGTGCACTGTCAAACCCAGGTACCTAAAGCTTGGGACACACTCCACAGGACACCCATCTACCACCACATTTGCACGTGGGTGACGCCCACCATTGAACACCAGCACCTTTGTTTTCTGCACATTGACCCGCATGTGACTCTCGCTGCAGAACGCACTCAAGGCATTCATCTTTCATGAATGGTACACAGGATAAGGACATGGTTGACCGGCTGCTAGCCTTCAAGGCCCAGCTAGACGAAGTCCTGTCAGAGTCCTTTGCCTCCTCACAAGCCTTCGCCAGCCAGCTCACCAGCGCCTTGCAATTCCCATGCCAACACAAACACTCTTTGAATCAAGCACCTCTTGCTGACCTCCACTCCTGCCTGGTCCCCCTACCTCTGCCCCCCCCCTCCTCTGTCCCCCAACCGACAGGACAAGGACATGGTTGACAGGCTGCTAGCCTTCAAGGCCCAGCTAGACGAAGTCCTGTCAGAGTCCTTCGCCTCCTCTCAAGCCTTTGCCAGCCAGCTTACCAGCGCCCTGCAGTCAGCGGTCAACAGCCGCAGCAACAAGCCAGCTGAGCTGGTGGCCAAGTGGATAGATGCCAAGCTGAGGAGCAGCAAGGGGCTCAGCGAGACTGACTTGGAAACTGACTTGGACAGGGCACTGGTGCTGTTTGGGTACATCCAGGTGAGTGGGAGCATTCTTCTGTTTTGCTCCTGCGCAAACTCCTTGCCCCCCCCCCCCCCTTCTCCCCCGCCCCTCCCAGTCGCCCCCCCCCCCTATCAAACAACACATACATTCACTGGTGCACTTATGGGGGGCAACAGATAGATGCCAAGCTCAGGAGCAGCAAGGGGCTGAGCGAGGCGGACTTGGAAACTGACTTGGACAGAGCACTGGTGCTGTTTGGCTACATCCAGGTGAGAGGCTCTGGGACCCCCTTCTCACACAGACACTGCTCTCTGTCTACACACACCTGCACCCTCCTCCACCCCCCCTCTCCCCCCCTCCTTACACTCACACACACCCATCAGAGGGGTCAGAGGGGGGGATGTGGATGATGCCAAGCTGCGCAGCAGCAAGGGGCTGAGTGAGGCAGTCTTGGAAGCTGACTTGGACAGGGCACTAATGTTTGGGTACATTCAGGGGAGGCCCATTGGCACCCCCACCTCGAGGTGTCATCTTGCAGCTGGGTGGGCACCATGTCTCTTTGGCACCTGATCCAAGCCCATGAGCACTGGCTGAATTTCATGTCATGCCCGTGTGCAATTGGTTCTCTACCCCCCCCCCCCTACACACACATACACCCGTCGCTTTCATGCCTGCTCACACCTGCTTCTCACCCCCCCCCTCTCTCCCCCCCCTCCCCATGTCAGGGCAAGGATGTGTTTGAGGCCTTTTACAAGCGGGACCTTGCGAAGCGTCTGCTGCTGGGCCGCAGCGCCTCAATGGACGCAGAGAAGCTCATGATCACCAAGCTCAAGGCCAGCTGCGGGGGCAACTTCACAGCCAACATTGAGGGCATGTTCAGGTAGGGTCCAAGGGGGGCAAGAGGGGAGCGAGCAGTGTGTGTCTGTGTGTCTGTGTTGGGGCGGGGATGGGGGGGGGGGTAGGTAAATTGAGGCCTTCCGTGAAGGGTGCCACAAGGTGTAGGGTGCTTGCAAGTGAGGGGGAGGGAGGGGACGGAAGGGCAGTTTGTGCAAGGGGTGAGGAGGGTTTTGTAGAGGCCAACGCAATGGACGCAGAGAAGCTGATGATCACTAAGCTCAAGGCCAGCTGCGGGGGGAACTTCACAGCGAACATCGAGGGCATGTTCAGGTAGGGTTTGTCAAGGGCCTTGGGAGGGGAGGGGGGGCAGTTGGGAATAAAGCTGCGAAGCTGTGATGTGTTGCCTGATATGGGTACCCTGAAGGGTGGTGTAGGTGGTGCACTGGCGTTGCTCATCGCCATGCAGCAGCTACATTTGGCAAGCGCCTCATGTGGCAGAGAGATCGTTGCAATTTTTCAGTGTGGATGGTCGCCATCTGTTTCCACATCTCTCCCTCTGTGTCTATCTCCCTTTGTTTACCTCTTTCTTTGTTTGACCTTGTCATCATACCATTACCAATACCAATATTGCATCATCATCATCGACTGCCCCGCAGGGACATGGATGTAGCCAATGAGACAATGGAGCTCTTCAGGCGGCATGCAGCACGCGAGCAGCGCAACGCAGCAGCAGTGGCAGCAGCAGCAGCACCGGCAGGCCAGCAGGAAAGCAGCAGCCCCCAACAGCAGCAGCAGCAGCAGCAGGAAGGCGGCAGCAGCATACAGCAGCCGTCGCTGCCGAAGCAGGGCGGCAGCAGCAGCAGCGTTGGTGGTGTGGATGTTGTTGTGACTGTGTTGACGCAAGCCCACTGGCCCACACAGGCCCGGCTAAACCTCAACCTCCCTACGGTGAGTCATCTTTCATGGGTTAGGGTCTAGGGTTGAGGTGTTGTGGGTTAGGGGCGAGGGTTGTTGAGGTTGGGGTCATGGAGGGGGGGGGGGGGGGGGGGGGGCTGGCAAGAAACGGTCCTCTGTCCCCCGCAAACACAAACCCCACCCTTGCCACAGCCACCCTTTTATTCTCAATGAGCGCCTGGCTCATTGTGGCGTGCACAACATTGTTCTGCCCGGTTTAGTAAGGTGACGATGGTGATGATATTTTCAAGATTCTTGATCGCATTTTGGCGAGTGATGGTTTTGTCTCGGTTACCCCATCAGCCTCTGGCTCCCTTGCGGGTTGCACGGCTTGCCGTGCCAAATACTGTAACTGTAACTGTACCTTCCTCCGCCCTGCTACCCACACAGCCAACCCTGCCCCCCCCCCCCCCCACCCCCGTGTCTTGTGCAGGAGTTGCTTCACTGGCAGACGTTGTTCAAGGACTTTTACAGCAAGCACTACAGCACCTACCGCCAGCTGCTGTGGCAGCACAGCATGTCAACAGCCATGCTGAGGGCAAACTTCCCCAAGGGGGCCAAGGAGCTGTCAGTCAGCCTTATGCAGGTGCGTGTCGAACATGCAGGTTTAAAACATTTGAGGTGCATCAAGCAGGTGCATGATCGATGTGTGTGCCGGTGTGGGTGGGTGGGTGTGGGGTGAACTGTGGTGGTGAGTGGGTGGTGGTGTTGTGTGTGTGTGTGTGGTGGTGGTGGTGGTGGTGGGGACATGGGAAGGGGGCAAGAGGACTGGCGAGTTGTCCGCCTCCTGCAGGTGAGATGTGCACACACATGTGGGTGGGAGGGGGGGGGGGGGGAAATGGGGGGGGGGGGGGGGAGGAGGGGGGTTGACAGGAGCAGGGACACTTGAGTGCAGGTTTGGGGTACAGGTTGTGGAGAAGCCAACAGCAGAAGGTGTGATTGATGCCGCAGTTTTCCGTGTTGTTGCAAAACCTGCACGAATGAAGGGCACAGGAGGATATGGTCTTTGAGGAAGGGTCCATGCTGCTCACTTGCCTTACTGCCGGTAGCTGCCTTGCTTGTCCGACCGCACTGTGCATTTTCCTGCGTGTGCCACACCCAACCCCCCCCCCCCCAAACACACACTCTGTTTTGCAGGCGCTGGTGCTGCTGCTGTTCAACGATGCTGATGAGTTGAGTTTTGAGTCCATCAAGGAGCAGCTGGGGGTGGATGAGGACAAGGAGCTCACACGGACACTGCTCAGCCTGTCAGTGGGCAAGGTGAGGCAGCTGCAGTTTGTATGTAGGCATGATGGGGGGGGGGGCATGATGGAACGCAGAGGCAAGGAGGGTGGTGGGTCTCAAAGTGTTTAGTGAGCTGCACTGTTCAACCTGTCAGTGGGCATGGTGAGGGTCCAAGGGCGTGGCAGGTCTGTGGCCAGGTGACTGTGCGTGCAAGAGCGTTTGGGGGGGGGGGGGGGTGCACCCAAGGTCATTGATTTGTAGCTGCTCCTCTTGACAATATTGCCGAATCAGGGTACAAAACGTATGACATCCGAAAAATATCTTGAATGGGTGCCTCCACCAGCAGAGGAATCGCACTACAAGGTGCTTCCAGTAAGCAGCAACACAAGCAGGGTTCACCTGGGTGGTTCTGCTGCTGCCGCTGCCACTGCTGCCACTGCTGCTGCTGCTGCTGCTGCTGACCCCTCCCTCCAGGCGCGTGTGCTGCTCAAGTCCCCCAAGGGTCCTGAGGTGTCACCCAGTGACATATTCAGGTGGGTGTGGCAACCACAGCTGCGGCAAGGGTCCATGCATGTGGTCAACAGCACACACACACACACACACACACACACACACACACACTTTCCGTGCTAGCGTCCTTGTTTGACTATCCTTGTCGGATGATTGCTAGCCAGCATGCATGTGCACGCATGCAGTCTCTCTGTCGACACACCCTTGAACCGTTGTCATGTCCACGGCTTCACGCTGGAGGCTGAGCGCATGCTGTTCTGGCTGTTTTGAAATCTGGGCTGTGTCAATGATTGCCCTTTTCTTCTGTGCCTGTACCCCGTGTGCAAGGCATCGCAGGGTGTTTCAGCACTTTGAAGCCTGCTGCTGTCACTCCCCCGTGTCCCCTGCTAGCTCCCTTCTGGCCATTTTGGATCCTTTGTGTCAGCAGGTACTGTACATTTTGGCTGTTGGTGTGTGTGTGCAGGTACAACGCTGCCTTCAGCAACCCTCTGTTCCGCATCAAGATCAACAACATTCAGCTCAAGGAGACAGCAGAGGAGAACGCAAAGACAAACGCAGAGGTGAGACAGACAGGGGCTCTGCGAGTGATGGCCTGCAAGCCCGTGTTGTGCAAGGCGCCATATTGCAGACCTGCAGCCTGTCGATGTACGTCCTTGTATGCTCTGCTGCGTAACACCTCTTGCGTGCTGCTGTCATCTTCCTGTTTGGAACCCCCACGCCACCCCACCCCGCCGGCCTCCCAAACACCTTCGTTGCATACAGTTTGCCCTTTGTGTGCTTTTCGTCGCTCTTGTGCTGCTCTGAACCCTATGCTATCTTCTCATGTCGGACACGATTGTTATAACGTCTGCAGGTTGTCCAGGAGCGGCAGCACGCCATTGATGCAGCCATTGTCCGCGTGATGAAGATGCGCAAGACGTTGGCGCACAAGCTGCTTGTTGCAGAGGTTATGACGCAGCTGCGCTTCCAGCTCACGAATGCGGACCTCAAACGTCGCATCGACAATCTTATTGAGCGGGAGTTTCTGGAGCGCAGCACAAACGATAGTCAGGTGTACAACTACCTCGCGTGAAGCGGCTTGCATTGGTCGTTTGCGGTGCTGATAGAGATATGGGTTGTTTTGATTGTTTGATTGTGGATTTGGTTGGGGTAGCGTGTAGGCATGGGGTGTGTATGGCTGCTGCTGGTGCGCACAGCCGAGTGCAGTGGGGTGTTGCTCACATCAGTGCTTTGTTGGCTCCCTGCTGGGGTAGTAAGGTATTGGTGCCCTTACTACCCCTAGTTTCCTTGCACTGATTGTACCTGTAGATCGCACCTTGGTCAAGGATTGCTGTTGTCTGTGCAGCAGAGGCGGGGCTGCCCTTGTGCCACCCATCGCAGCAGTCATTGCTCCTGGCATAGCCAGATGCGAGCTTTGCGTATGCCAGTGCCAGTCTGCAGTCTGCTGTTGATGTGCCGCTGTGTTGATGTGCTGCTGCTGCTGTACTTAAGCTGGTGCACAGCCTGCTGGGGTGAGCACAGCCAGGCATGCCTGAGGGCTTCACAGCAAGTTTGTAGAGTGTAGCTTGGTCACAGCGCATAGCCATAGAGGTCAAAGGTCTGCGACACTTGTGCCGCTGTATATACCGAATTGAATGCGCCCTGGAGGCGAGCTGTTGGTTTCAGTAGCTTACTGTGTCACTTGACATGGCCGTTGTGTTGCTGCTGCATGGCTGAGCCAGCCAGGCAGGGGCATCCTGGCCGACCAATGGGGTCTACAGAGGTGTTCAACACACTGGGTTCCCAAAGGGCTTTTCGCTGGGATCTGTGCCATCTGCACTTAGTTGCTCCCTTGAAGTGCAAGCTCCCCAACTGACGGTGTGTTTGCAGCTGTCGAATTGTGTGGCAGCGGTGCGGTCGCATCCCCTGCAGGGCACGTCGTTTGATGGCGAAACACACACCCATACTTTTGGAGCGTGCAGCGTGAGAGGGTGCTCTGCGGTCAGGCCCAGCGCTGTCTGTGCTGATCCCCCCGCCATATGGGGGTACTGGAAGGTTCCAGAAGCAGCTGCATGTGTTCTGTGCAGGGGACATGCTTGAGGTCGCAACAGCAGCTGCTTGGCTGCATGCCTCTGTGTCGGTTGAGCATGCAGGCAAGCGGATGGTGCACCTGTGACAACCCAATGTCGGGTCAGGCCAAAGCATAGCCGCGTCAGGGGGTGTGCATGTGGTGTGGCTTGTGGCAGCAGGTTGTTGCGAGGATCTATGGCTGAGTTGTGCGAGGCCTTGTAATGGTCATGAGTTAGGATGAGTGAGGATGAGCTAGGACGTTACACATAGCCTAATTGGGTCGTACATGTAGCACTGCATACTTAGCATGCCCTGTTGCTACGCCCTGTTGCTTGGCCAAACCATGTGCATGCGCATGGCTTTTTTGGTGCTGGTGCATGCGCATGGCATTTTATCAACCCTATTCTCCACTAGTACAAGAAAAGGAAGAAAAGCTAATATTGTCCTTTGACAAGGGACAGTGTAATTTTCATTCTTCTGGGACTAGGGACTTGCAACCTCCTCGCGGTGGTCCTGGAAACATCAGCGATGCAGTGATGGAGCAGCCAGCGCTTTGCGCTCGAGCCTTGTCTCTGGAGCTAGCCGATGGCTAATTAGAGCAAGTCATATTCGATTTGGCCCTTCCCCAAGCCGGAGAGTCCGTCCATGCGGCAAAGGCAGCATGCTCGGGGGTCTGTTAATATGGACATGTCCATTCTCCCGCAGCAGCAGCGACTACATGCAGCGGCTATCTGGTGTGGTGTGATGCCGTGGCAAGGTATCTTTGAGGGTTCCCACGTCAGGTGGCGAAGAAGGAGCAGCCTAGCTGCGTGGACAGTCAGGGAGCAGCAGCAGCAGCAGTGCATGAGAGTGTTGTGGCTGTGATCGAGTTGTCTGCCAAACAGCTCACAGGATCACCCGCCCTATCCCATAACACGGACATATGGATGCCACATGGATGGTTTTTGGGGGCGGTTTTCAATGTGTGGTTGCACAGCAGCTGGTGTGGTGACCTGGCGAACAGCTACTGTTGTGGGTTGCAGAGCTTTGCTCACCCAGCTACGCCTGGTGCTTGCCTGGGGCACTCATGCGACTTGCTGACCACAGGTCCTTGGGAATCCCTCTACAGTAGTTTGGTTTTGAAACCACAGAGCAGCATGTGTGGGGTGGTCTGCAGCAGCCCGTTTCAGCGCTGCTGCTTCTTATGCCCTTTGTATGCCTGCGTTGTGGCCGTAACTGGCACAGGCTTTCTAGTGTCCTAGGTCACTGGTCGCCTGGTGGTGTATTGCTTGTCTTGCACCAGGGTCGATTTGCTGCTGGCAGCTTGCTGCTTGGGCAATGAACCTGGCCGGAAACACGTGTAATGATGATGATGATGGATACTCCATGTAGCACCAACATGGATGCAAGCATGGTGATAGCAGCTGACTATGCAGCCACCAAATTTGCAATCCCTTGGGAGCGGTGACCACACCAAAACGCACTTGCACCATGTTGCGAACAGACTCTGTGCTTGGTGGTTCGCAACCACCAATCAAGGTGTCCTCCTTCCTAGTAGGAGGCACAGAAAGATAGGGTGGAAGTGTTGCTTCTTCACCTTGCATTATTTTTCGCAATCCCCCTGCATCACTGTGCTCTAGTGATGGATGGCCCCCCTGGGGCGGAGGGTGGGCAGCTTTCCCAATGGGCATTTGCTCCGCCCAAGCATCCATCAACCCACCAGCAGTAAAGCAGCTACCAACCTGAAAAGCTTTGGGAAGTCCTCAGGACTTTCCAGATTGCCCAAAGCTCAAACCTGTGCCTCGTGATTGTTTGCGTGCATAACTGCAGACCCCAGAGCCCTGCAAGCTTTTTTACCAAAGTGCCCCGCACCCAAGCTTGCAGCCATATGAGCAAAGGTGATATAGCTCACCACAGCCCCCGCTGTATGGTTGATATTGACAACTGCTGACCGTTCCTGCAAAAGCAGAGGCCGCGAGCGGCTGTACAGCCTCATGTGTTAGCAACGGCTGGGCTCTGGTGCAAATCAATCCTTTCAGCTCAGACCGTCTGATCAGTACGTGGCCCTTTGAGGCTCAGGGGGTAAGAGGGCTGAGATCCCTTGGTGCCTGCGACGACAGGGACTGAGCAACAGCCCATGATCATGGCATGGGGTGACTGTCAAGATGCAGCCGACCTTCACAAAAGATGTGAGTAACTACAAGCTGATACTAATACCAGGACTTTTTTTAGAATCAGGGAAATGGTAAGCGCCCTGCGTTTAAGGCACCAAGCACATGTAGTACATGGCTGATCCGGATCCTCACTGCGCGCTTGAGTGACCCGCCCTGGTGGTGCGCCCAAGGTGGGGCTTTCCTGCCTGATGAAGCATTAAACGTTGAATTTGTAGTTTTGTAATACTTCAGTTGGGTTTTATCAGCTAACTCGGCGTGTTCCAAATGTGGGTCGAGTTGGATGCGACCAGTATGCTCAAGGGATGTCCATGGGTGCCGAGGCTCCACAGATCACACAACTTATGGCATAAAACCAATGTGACTGCTTCAGCTAGCGTTCAGAGAGGGATGTCAACCCAGCATTTGGCGTGCGACAGGGATGATGCGTCAAAACAGCAGCGTAGAGGCCGTATATGCAGACTATTAAGTATGTAAAGCTCTGGGGCATGATATGCGGGCACCTGACAAACCCAAAGCCAGCATGACAGTCAGTGTGACCTGTTTGAACTAATGTCACTGCCGTGTCACTGCATGGTTTATGATATCTTTTGAAGTCTCACAGGCCATATCCCTACCAGAATCTCAAAGGCTCCCACTTTTGTGGCATTGCCTCCAGGGCATTGTCACTCATGCCTGATGCCCCACCATGCTTGGGTACAGGTAGATGTGTTGTCCCTACATGGTAGATCTGTTGTGGCAGCTGTTCTGTGCCGTGTTTTCCAAATGTCTGCTCTTTGCCCCTTGAATCCTCTTTGAATACCCGAGACTCTGCCTTTTGGGCACGATGTGAGGACCCTCGGACTCTCCCCCCATGACCCGAGACAGTCAAAACCCGAGGGTGTGCCGAGTGGTGGTGCCTTCAATACAGCATGCTCAATCGTTTACGTAGAATCCTACATAAACACTCACATATGGTAGTTACGGTAGCGCGTTCATCATCCTTCGGACGACCCTGACTCTGACGTCTGATAGAGGTGTCATTGAGTGTCTTCACCGTCTGGTGAAAGCTTACGCAGCTCAGTGGTAAAGCTGCAGCTTGACGTTTCCGAACTGACTGCGGGTGGCGTCAGCACTCATCCAGCAGCACTTGATATGTAGCGATCTCTTCACTCCCTGTTTCAGGTGCGCAAGCTGACACAGCCTGACGGTCCTTGGGTCAATGTATGCATGCCCTGTGGCATGTTGCAGCAGCCAATACGTTCAACCGCCGGAAGTGGGCCAGGTCAGCTCCCTTGAGCACTGATGTGTTGTGCACACAGGCACAGCTGGGATGGCAGGGTCAACACAGGCGTGGATGGGACTTCCAGCCGTGACCATTCCTTCTGAAACCTCTCCATCAGCAGCAAGCCAGCAGGTCAGCTTCAGCAGCGCTATCGACCTCTACAAGGCCTGCAGGGCAGCATATGCATCTGCCAGGCTGTTGGGCACTGTCACCTTCTACCAAGTCAAACGCTTCCGTCTCTACAGAGAAGCCGGGTACAGCAGCTACCACCAGTGGGCAGAAGACTTCAAGAAGAGCCCCGACCACTCAGAGCTGCGGGCTGCTGACATGGAGTGGCTGGCTCGTGCTGGGGCTGTTGTGTCCTTCGCACTGAGCCTGGACACGCTGCCTGCTCCATCCCAGGACCAACGCACAAATTGTAAGAATCACATGTCCAGCTTTCACAGCAGCAGCACCTCCTCTGTTCCACCTGCTTCACCTGCTGGTTGCCTGGTCCGACAACTGCCCTGTTCTGCGCAGCAGCAGTTGCTGCCGTACCGGTGATGGGAAGGTTTCCTGCAGGGTTGCATGTGTATAGCAGCAGGTTATTTTATATACCTGCTGAGCTCAGCAGGTATATCTCCAAGGCGCACTTGGATCTCATGTGTGCTGGGGTGTTGTACTGTCCTGCAGATGTCCTGCAGGAGCTTGGCAGTGTCACCCAGCTCAAGGCAATGTCACCAAAGATCTTCAACAAGAATCGCACCTGGGAGGATGGGACACGCCTGCAGGACCTGTTCCCTTACGAGTTCAGGCTGCTGCGCGAGAACATCCAGGTCCCTGGCAGGCTCCCGGAGATATACAAGAAAAAGGTATGCACCTTTCTCCGCCCAGCAAGCAGGCCGACGCAGCAGCTTGCTTTGCATGAAGTGATGTCTCTGGCAAGGAGCGGCAGCGGCAGCCAACCAGCCAGCCGAGCGCCCAGCATTGCGGCGCACGTCTGTCATCGTTCACGCTCTGTGCTTCTACACCAGAGTGTGTATGACTGTGTGCGCCTGTGCCTGGATTCCGTCTTGCCCCTGCAGAAGAGCCTCAAGGTAGCAGCTGAGCCGCTGTCTGGCTGGGAGGTTGTTGAGCACGCCACAGAGCAGATGTACGTGCACCCGCCCTCCCCTCAGCTGCAGGCACTGCGCAGCGCCTCACAGGCAGTGCTGCTGCCGGCAGCCCAGCGGCTGCTGGGCCAGACCGGGGCAGCTGGTGCGCACAACTCACTTGTGAGCCTAATGGAAGTGGCAGAAGCTGTTGCAGAGGCAGCAGAGCGGCAGCATGCAGGGGCAACAGCCACGGCAGATGTCAGGTCAGGTTCAGATGTAGCCTCTGCTGCCGAGCCAGAGTTGGATGGAACGGACCCGCCAGCACCAACAGCAGCAGCGGCGGCAGCCGTGGTACGGCATGGCGGAGGGATGCAGAAGGCCATCAGCCCAGCACCAGGGCAAGCAGCAGCAGGGAGTGCTTCATGGGCAGCGCCCTGCAGCTCGGGTGCAAGATTGGCAATCAGCGGCACCAGCAGCGGCACCCAAGCCGAGTACCAGACCACAGCAGAAGCAGCAGCTGCCTTTGCAGCAGCACTGGAGGCACCTGATCTTGCTGCATCTGCTGAGGCCACAGCAGCGACAGCCGCTGCTGCTGCTGAGGCTGCGGTGGCTGCTGCGGCAGAGGCTGCAGCAGCTGCTTCTGCTGAGGCTGCAGTAGCTGCTGCGGCAGAGGCTGCAGCTGCAGAAGGGTTGTGGCCAGGACAACAGCTGACTGCCGGTCAGGTTGCAGGGGTGCTGCAGGGCTGGCCCAGCCTGCAGTCCACAGCCAACTGCCTGATGCAGGGTGGCCACCCCTGGGCAGCACAGCCAGGCAGCCACCTCTCTCACAGCCTACTGCTCAACAGCCTACCCTCTTACGGCTGCTGGCAGCTGCCGGGTGCACACACAGGAGCAGGGACAGGTGAATGCCTAGGGTTGCGTGTAGTAGGTTTTCTAGTGCTGCTTCACTGCTCCCTGGGTGTGTGCGGCTGCAGGTGGGACATAGATGCTGCGGCTCATTTGAACAGCTGTGGAGCAGCCCTTCTACTGCACTGGGGTGTGGGCATGGCTGCAGCTGTGGAGGGTAATTGAACACACAAGCAATGCTTCGGGCATGTCGGGGCATGTGTGCACTCTGAAGCTGTCACCGCCATCAAGCATGCGCATCCGTCTCCAGTAGACTGTCTGATGTGACTGTCCGTTGACGAAGGTTTGCAGTTATGAAGCTGTGCGCACTGTTCATGCGGCTGTGTCACCGATGTGCTCCACGCAGCTGCTTGCTGCCACATTACAGCCACCCTCACATCCTTGCCCCTACTGCCTCGATAACTTTATTCATCCTGGCAGGTGCCCCTTTGACGCCCTTCCCATGGGAGGTTGAAGCCCTGCAGTCGCCTTCAGCGGCAGCACCAGCAGCAGGCGATGCTGTTGGTCTGCCTGGGGGGGCGCGTGTCTTGGACCTCTTTGGCTGGCCTGCAGACCCACTGACCCCACCAGCTGCAGCGGCAGGCACAGATGAGGTGCCGGGTGGCTATGAGGTGCCGCTGCCAAACACTGCACACCACCAGGGCGGGGTGGCACCCCGGGCAGCAGCATCGGAGTTGGCGTCGGCTTGGCAACTGGGCTGCTCACAGCTGCATGTGGAGAGGTGCGTGTGTCCAGTCTGCTGTGCTGTCTAGTCGAGTAAACAGAGAGAACAAACAGCAATCATGCAGGGTTGCATGAGCCAGCAGTGCCTCTGCAGTTGAGGGCGCCAGGTGGGACATCATGCTAGTGTTGGGAAGGTTTGTCAGCATCTCTTCACTGATGCCGCACGAAAGTCTGACGACCCTTCAGCTCGATACGCTGTATACTGTGTGTGATGCGCAGGGGGCAGTTGACCGCGCCACAGGTGCTGCAGCAGCAGCAGCAGCAATGGGACCAGCTCAGCCTGCAAGCGCACCCCAGCACACTGTCCCAACCGGACCTGCCAGTGGACCAGCAGCAGCAGCAGCAGCAGCCTGATGCGTCAAATGATATGCCAGACACTGCACAGGGTGATCAGGACTGGCATCCACACCGGGCGAGCAGTAAGTGCAAAGTGGGTGCTGCGTCAAAGCGCAAGCTGTGCAGTCCTGCGTGCGCCTCAGCACAACTTGTTGACATCTCAACTGAGTCACAGCCGGATGAAGTACTTACGGGGTCAGGTGGGCAATGCGAAGCCACGTGCCGCATGGCAGTCTTTTCTTGCAAGCCCCGCTGTTAGCCTGAGCCAGATGTACCTGCTGATGTGCATACCTGCTCTGTTTCTGCCTGGGGCGACACAACGGCCAGGCGGGATGCAATGTCACCGGCTCTAGTGTTCTGTCAGATGTCGGTGTTTGATTGTGCACACTAATCTTCCTGCAGGCTCCAGCAAGCGTGTGATGTGCCACAGCAGCTGTGAGTCCGGAGGGGGTGACACAACCCACATGACTGACGGAGAGGGTGAGTGTGGTGCTGGATCTCACTCCCTCACACATGAAGCCTGCAAGACTGTCAGCACTCTTCCATGAGCTGATTTGAATGCACAAGGGCGCCGCTGCACGACTCAAAGCATGCACAAGGTGTCTTTGCTGCAGTAGTAATGTCAAATCTTTTGCAAACCTTGGAAACTGCTTCCACAGGCAACAGATACATGTTGCCTAGTAGTCAACTGCCGCTTGAATGGTGTCGTAACATGCATCAGGTTGGGTTGGCAACAAGCCCCTGTCAATGGGTGTAGACACAGGGAGTGCATCCAGCCGATGCATCAACCATCAAGGATGTGACATTCCGAAGTGTGTGTGTCACAGGTTGCAGTTATGAGGACCCAGTGCAGGACGCACCCCGCTCATCAGTAACACCAGAGGAGCAGCAGCAGGAGGAGTGCAGCAATACGACAGGTGTGTGCAACTGGGGCAGGGGTGCGCACCCATGAATTTGACGCGTGCGGGGTGCCTGCAGGCTTGTGTGGTGCGCAATCGCACTCAGCAAGTCGAAATGCTATTGGCACAGTCATGTATGTGCACTGCCCTGCAGTGTCCCACATTTGTGGCTAGTGTACCGCACATGCATGTTGAACATGGTTGCACCCCTTGCCGCCCGTTCCCTTGGCAGGCAGTGACACCCACCCTACCTTGGCCAGCCTCAAGGCCCAGGGTTGGTGTGTGGCACACTGGCTGAGTGGCTGCAGCAGCAGCTGGCCAGCAGCTCAGCACAGGGAGGCAGTGCTCTGCAGCTGGGGCAGCACGCTGCGCTGAGCCGTGTGCTGGTGGTTGAGGAGTGGAGTGATGAGCTGACAGCGCTGCTGGCGGCACCAAACAACAGGCAAGGTGGCACTGCTACACTGCTGCACTGCTCTGCATTTGAGTTCAAACTTTGAAAACAGGGCCTGTGGTGCGCATGAGGTCGAGGTACATCGCTTGGAACAGAAGGGATAAGAAGAGACAGCTGCATGTACTGTCATCCAGCTGCCCATGCACGTGTTGACGTAGTTACTTTATGCCGCATGTGTTCCGTGACATCTCAAAAAATGCGCAGATCGCTCAAATGGCACCATGCACATGCAGGCACGTGTGCTTGTGTCTTATTCATTGTCAATCACAAAATGGTTGTGCTGCTGTCCTTCAGGGGTAGGCCCATCCTGGTGCTGGGCTCTGCCCAGGTCTACAGCCCTGACCAGCCGCCCACAAGCTCAGCAGATGGTTCACATACCCATGAGGAGGATGCTGACAGAGCAGGTGCGCTGATCTGCACCAGCAGCGTGACACACTGGCACACAACAAACATTGCAAGTCGCCTCTTGCAACAAGCAGCATGCGGCAGCCGTCCTTTTGAACAAGGCTCAGCGGTCAACTCAGAGCAGTTGCCCTAGTGGGGTGACAGGTGGGGTTGGGCTTGCTGGGACGTTTGTCCGCTTGTCCACATGATTTGTTGACGGGCTGCGTTGTTTGTCACGTGTGCGCCGCAGCCCCTGCTGACGACAGTGGCACCGCCCCGATGCAGCAGCAGCACACCAGATGGACAGGTAGGCCTGGCGTTTGTTTGGATGTTGTGACGTGTGCTGGCACCAACTTTCCTGCGGCCAATGAGTTATTTATGTAGCAATGGTCAAAAACATGACAGTCAGCAGGTCACCCCATGAGATATGAAAAATTACACCTTTGTCTGTTGGGTCAATCTGTCATGCAGGTACCCCAGCCGACTGGGTTATGCCGGCTGAAGTGCTCTTGCTGGCGGACCTGAAGCATGGTGAGACCCCAGATGGAGTTTGCTTTACGTACAGCTGCAGCTACATGGCAACTTGGCTCAGGTCAGGCTTCAACTGAAATGGTTGAAGTACAGATTGGTTGTTTGCGACAGTCCTGCAAGGGTGCCGGCACTGTGACATGTTGCAACAAACCAGATCGGCAGTCCAACTTGAATCCTATCCCTCAGGTCAACACGTGTGTTTGCTTTGTGTTGCCCGGCTGCATCTGCGCAGATGAGGGGCCAGGCGGCCAGGATGTGGTGGCCAGCCACGTGCGCGCCAACCTGACACTCGCTCACAATGACCTGGCCCGGCTGAGGCCGGGTGTGTGGCTGGGGGACGAGTCGATCAATATGTACCTGGCCCTACTGCAGGTGAGACTGCCTAGCTAGCGGGCTGACTCCGCAAACCCTGGATTCAGGATTGGGCTGTGGGTTGAGGGTTGTACTGTGGGTGCAGGAGGCTGAACAGGCTGGCCCTTCATGCAAGAATGTGCTGTTGGGGGCAACTTGCCACTGGCGCCACTCACTTGCAGGGTACATGTCCTGCTTCTAGTATTTTGTGCACCTAATACTGCAAAGAAAATTAGATACAGAGTGCCTGATGTGCCTTTTTCTATGAATATACATAAATCAAGAGCGCTTTATTGGGGGAACGCATTTCGAGTCGCATGGCGTCGGGTGGGCGTTGCATGCGTCGTGCAAGAGTCGTGTGCCAGTCGTGTGAGGGACATCGACGGCTAAACGACGCAGGCCCTGACGCTTACACGACGAGGGTTCACAAGAAAACCCACGCGCACACGACGCCGGCGCATAGGCAACGCCTTGGCACAGCGTTGATAAATCAAAATTGGCGTCATTGACTTTTTCACGATGCACAGGCGACTCCCAAGCCACGTTGGTCGCATGGCGTTGTGTGGGCTTCAGGGCAAGGGGCCATGCGACGCACAGTCGACTGCCGGGCGACGCCCCGTCCCGTAAACGTTGCCTGACAGTCGCACACGACGCTTACACGACACTTACACGACGGGTCTTTTACCAGGCAACGCCCACCTGACGCCATGCGACGAAAGTGCGGTTCCCCAATACTTAATTTAGTATGCTTGTGCTGATAGGAGCACCTCTACGAACTTTGTGTTGGCATGGTGTATACCCGTATGAGGCTGTTGTGCTGTCCTGCAACTGCTCTGCCTGTCAGGATCGGGGTGCTGCTGTGACTGGCGGGCTGAGGAGCTTCTACTTCAACACCCACTTTGCACCCAAGCTGTGTCTGGGCCAGGAGGATTATGACTTCAGCGAGGTGAGCTGCTTAACTGGACTGGGCAGCAGCAGCTGGCATGTTCGTTGTGGCAATCTTGCTTGTGCTTATGCCTGCGGGTGCGCTTGATGTTGACCTTGACCTTGACAGGCGCCAACGGAAAGTCTGTGCCCTACAATGACTTGGCGATTGCGAAAACAGGGAAGGCTCCAGCATGCAAAAGAAGTTGTGAGTGATGCACAGCAGCTTGGTGGCCAGAGCAGCGCGTGGGGGGCTAGCCCGCACGGTGGGGAGCATGCGTGCACCATGGTCTGTCCTGGTTCAGGCTGCTTGTGTTTCTCAACTGCTGTCGCTCTGCTGGCCAACATTGCGCAGGTTTTTGCCTGGACCAACCAGAAGCACATGGCCAAGCTGGACCTGGGGGTGGACTGTGTGCTGCGGTAAGCACAAGCCGGGCTTGGTGAGGCAGCCTAGCAGTGTGTTTTGTTCCTTGTTGCAGTCTCCGCTGGAGTTTGTTTCTTTCAAGGCAACCTCTGAACCATCTGTTGGTCACAGAGGCAGCTGGCTGGTCGATTGAGTGTCCATACAGTTGTCCCCATCAAGCATCGGTCAGAGTAACCTGCACAACCCGCACTTGGTTGAACCAAGTGTGACAGGCAAGCACGAAGCTGGCCCAGTGACTGGGGACACTACAGTCCGGTAGGAGCGCTAGCGCCTACTCCAAACACACTAGTGCTTTTCTCGCCGAGATGTGTGGGGTGAGCCTCCTGCAGGTGATTGCTTGGAGGAACCCAAACGCACCTGGGACTGTTCCCCCTTTCTATCATCACTTGCTGCCTTGGCGTGCAATCAAAGCTCCATCTGCTGTGCCGCTTCTCCCCTGTCAGGTGTGACCGGCTGTTCATCCCCATCCACCAGAAGGTCCCCTACAAGCACTGGGCGCTGATGATGGTGGACCTGCAGCGGCAGGCACTGGTGTTCTTTGACAGCCTGCCCGGCAACAACAACCCCGTGGGGCCCCAGGCAGTGAGGAGGGTCAAGCAGTGGCTGGCAGATGAGGCACGGGTAAGTGCAGCGGTCGCCAGAGTCCAGAGGCTCTCATGCCCTGTTCTGCGTCTGCCGAGTAATGCATCAAGAGTTGAAGTGAAGCTGGATGCAATGATGAGCCGTGGTGGATTGCATCAGACCATGGCATCGTATGACCTTGGCAGGCGTTTGGTGACACAACCTTTTGTCTGAATATGCCCCAGCATGTCTGTGTATGCACACTGACTGTCACCTGTGCCACACTCACAATGGAACACCGGATTTGTCACACTTCTGGTGCTCACTTGGCTGTAGCCTTCCACAGTATTGCTGGTCCTGTACATCACATGACATTTGTATGTGCTCTTGCGGTTCCAAACATTCCTGCACCAGGAGAAGCTTGGAGAAACTTGGGACATACAGAGCTGGGCAGAGGAGTTCCCTCCAACCATCCCCAAGCAAGACAACGGGTGTGACTGTGGCGTCTTCATGTTGATGTTCTGCAACAGGCTGGGGCTGAGGAGCTTTGCTGGCTTTGACTTCTGCCAGCTGAACATGCACAACCTACGGTGTGGTATCGCCTTCGATCTGCTAAAGCACAAAATCGCAGCAACATCATGACAGAGTTGTCTGGTGCAGCAAGGTGAAGCAATTTGGTGGTGGTGGTGATGGTGATGGTGTGGTAATGGTGTGGATATAGCAAGTAGGGCAGCCTGCAGGCTCTTCCTTTTGGCTTTGAAGCCTTTTTTGTGAGCTTGCATCACAACATTCGTTGATCGTCTGTACAACTTTTCATGGCATTGGAGGCTGCTGTTCTGCAGCACAGCTTGAGTCAACGCATTCCAACTAATGCACACAGCTGTGCATGAATGTGTGGTAGGAGCACCGTGCCCTGCACCCAGTGGTGTCCCCTGCATGAGGAGCACCGGTGACCTGCAACCAGTGGTGTCCCGTGTGCCAGCTGTTGGCTGTTATACACATGCGTAGTCCCCACCATGCAGCTGCAGAACAGCCTGTCACTGTCCAGGCTAGGCAATTGCTAACTTTCTCTTTTTCCTTCAGCAATTTCAGCTTTCATCTCTAGCTCCAGGTGCATTTGTGCTTGTTTTGTAGGCCAGGGTTGCAGAACCTAGCATTGGCTTGCTGGCAGGCATTGCCTGCCACTTGGCCGTTCGTGCTGTGTGCTGTGGTGATTTGCTGATGTGATGTCGCACCTGCATTACAACACATGCCACTCGATGCACATCGAATTGACCCTCATTGTGAATGTGTATGCCATGATATGCTGGAAGTGCGGATAGGCATGTCTGCACTTTCAGCATGTCATGGCATACACACCTGGGTGATTCAGGCAGCATGTGGCAAGCAGGCGTCCAGCTGGTGTCTGCTATGGCACCACAGAACAGAGCGATGGCACTACAGAACAGAGCGATACAATCCTGTTGTGTTACAGCTTCATGGTGATCGATTGCCAGAACCTCTGCAGGAACGGGGCATCCGGCTGTTGTGTGACCCATTGTTCAATCTCTGCCCTGTGCTGTTGGCCGCAACCTGTGGGCCACTGATCCCCTACAGCTCATGCTGGCATTGTCTGCTCATGTTTTTTTTGCTATTGACATAGGTTCTATGGCTACTTCCTCTTGCAGCCTTCCCGTTAGCTGTAGATGGTGTTGGGCAAGGATGCAACGTGGCAATTCGTGCAGCGGCATGCATGCATCCACAGCCTCCTGTAGAGGCAGGAACAGGCACATCTGCTCAGGCAATGTGTGTCATCATGTTTGATGCAGTGTGGCATTGCATGTTGTGGTATGCTCGGCTGCAGTCCAAACCTGCGGCATTGGTACTAGGAGCGTTGCCACCTGCTGTATCATCGTGGTGTGCTCATAGGTGATGTCAGCTTTTTAGGCATGTTTGAGACATGTGCCTTTATGTCCAGGGCTGGGCTTGATACTTCAGTCAATGCCTTGGAACATTTTCGGCCAGTTGGGTACAGCTGGTCACAAGTTCTGCAGTCCCTGGTTGCCTTGGAACCCCACAGTGTGTGGTAGCAGCCTAGCATGAGTGACCTACAGGATTGAGGGTCACTGTTCTATGAACATTGTAGCTGAGGTGTGGATGTCACTGTTTTGAATATGGGGCTTTCTTTTCTTTCACTCTCTTTGAAATTGTGGGTTGTGGGCTTGCCTGCCAGCAGGGGCGTGCCCCTGACACACTCAGAGGGGCTTTGTTTTCCAGCCTGGCCAGTGCTTGATATACAGACGTGTGTGGGGTACGGTTAGTCCCCTCGCAGCGAGCAGGCTTCAAAACCGTTGTGCTTCCTGGACGCGTTTTGGCTGAGCTGACTGGCTTACTCAATCAGCCTGGTTGCACAAAATGGGCACTGAATCCGCTATATCTGCCTCGCACACATCTCTCCGTGGACCCACTTTGTCAAGGGTGTGCGGACAGCGTAAGGCACTATCGCCACTCACTGTGGCAAGGGTTTCATGGCACCTTGTGCAAGCAACTGTGGCCAGCTGCATTCAGCCTCAAACTTGTTGGCTTCCACCGGAGAGGGTGGTGTTTGTGCCCGCAATAGCAAGGCACAGGCTTTTTGTCCTGTTGAGCTAACCGCATCAGCGGCTTGCAGTTTGAATCTCGACAAGTTCGGTGGCAGCATCTCAAGCTGCTGTGTTTTGACGCGCCTGGATGCAGAGCTGCCTTGTGGCTGTCGGCTGTGCTGGTGCTGGCAGCACGTTTGTTACAGAACCACTGGATTTGCTTTCAGTACTGGTTTCAAAAAGAGTGGGACAGGGAAGCAGCCCAGCGTGCAGCAGCACTGGCAGTGGGTGCAGCCTGCTTTTGTGATGAGCCGGAACGATTGGTTGGTGCTTGGAAGGTCACACTCAATCCTCAAGCGCCATAATAGTAAGCGCCATGATAGCGCCTTCGAGTGCGCTCGCACTGCGCCAGCACCACCAGGGCCTGTTGTGGATGTGCCTGTGAGAGCGTGCCGCTGCCTATGTTTGGGCCTCTCCAGAGCCACCCTTCTTCCAAGGCTGGACTCCAGCTGTGGGTGGTGGACTGTGACTGGTGATGTGGCTTGGACCTCAGGCAAAGCAAATGGCGGTCTTGACGGTTAACCCGGTGGCAATCTGGTTATGTGGACAGTCTGTGCTGCTGAAGTGCTTGTGGGACGTGCCTTTGCACAGTGTGTTCCTTTGAAGCGCTGCAGTAATCCACTGGGTTGTGTCGTGACATCGTGCTTGCTTCCTTTCTGACTTGATGTTGCTACGATTCGGTGACAGGCAACAAGATTTACAACCAACTTATCCACTTTGAGAAGAAGATGGAGGAAACTTCAAAGTTTCCGTCACAGTTTTGTCATAACGATGGTGATACTCGACATACCAAGGTCCAGTGCAATGCGGCAGATACCAATATTCTTGAGATCAATTGGGCTCTCACTGTGGACATCATCTTGTCGGTCTAGCGTTGAAGTATATTACTGCAGGCAACTCCAACATCACTGTCAGGATGACCAGCGGTGCATCTCAGTGACGTGCAGACCACAGCACTGAAGTCACTACAAGCAAGGATGTCACTTTTGCCATGAGGTGCTCAGTATGTATGATCACCATGATGTAATTGCTTCAAGTTATCGTGTCGCTCTACGGATCCCAAAAAGGTCATCAGACAGAATTTGGCCAGAAATAGGGTTGGAGTTTAGAGTTCAGGGGAAAGGGGACAAAGGGAAGGGGAGTTTCTCAAGGGGGCCAAGGAGCTGCCCGGCATCCGCATGCAGGTGGGTGATGATGTGTTGGGTTGGGGGGGAGGGGGCCGACAGTGGAAGGGAGCAAAAGGGAGGGGACCGGGATACGGGGGGGGGGGGGGGGTCCTGAAGGGGGCCAAGGAGCTGTTGGTCAGCATCATGCAGGTAAGTGGGGGGTGGGTGGGTGGGTGGGGGGGTGGGGGGGGGGGGTGGGGGGGGTTGGTGGTGGTGGGGGGGGGGGGGGAGTGCACTCCACGTGGTGAGGTGTTGTAGTGATGTTGTCCATGTCAGCGGTCACAATTGCTCAATTGCAATCTGCACACAACACTCAACAACACCACATGTCTCTGTGCCACGGAGACATGTGGTGTTGTTGAGTGTTGTCTGCAGAATACGGTACTGAAGTCACAGGAACCTAGAATCTTTCCTGAACTGGCGTCATTGCTGTGCTGGCGTCATCCCCTGTTGACCAAGACACTGACACAACATCAATGTGGATTGTCCAACTGATACTATTGAGTGACTCACTTTCTCTCAGTGATCATCACGACACTCTGATACCACACAGTGTCCACTTGCACTCCTTGGGGAGCTTACTGATCACGGCCCCCTGGTTCACTAGGAAAAGGAATAGGAATACCCAGGTAGTCCCAGGTGCAGTCGGCTCCCTCTGCAGCCATCACCACAATGTAGCCTCTACAACAGGCTGCATCCCTCTCACACTCTCACTCGACTCATTCTTTCAAATCTCTGCACACATCAATCCCCAATTGCTGGACTGACGGTCAGCTTGCCTGACACCAGCATGATGGCTACGCCCCCTCTACCCCTCTTCCCAGAGCGGGCTGAGCGGAAGGACAGTACAAATCCACAGCACCACTGCAGACAAACAGGAAGAAAGGAAATCTCCACACACCTACAGCCCCACCAGCCACACACACCATTGAACCCAACCTGCCAAAGCCCAACAAGCACAGACCGAACACCAACCACATATATATGCATAAGAATGGACCTTAACAGGCCCAAGCACAAGAAGGGACCTTAGGTTACAGACGAGAGCAGTTCTTTGCACAAGAACAGAGCCGGAACAGGACAACCGGGCGGGAAATAACCCCAACGGGAGGGGGGGGTAGGGGTATAATACGCTCCACGCAAATCAATAGCTTCGAGCAGCTGCACGGCCGCATCACGGTCGCCAAACGGCAAATCAGACAAAGCGGTTGACAACAGCAGCACAAAACGGTCGTTTGTGTGCTGTTCGAACGCATAAAGCTGCTGTAATAAAAGTAATACTGCGCTGAGGGTAGGTACAGCAACAGACACAGGGACGTTCAGTTACACAGGGGTTGATCACCAGCACTGTGCCAGCCCTGACCTGATTTTAGATAGGAAGGAAATGGTGAAACTCCAGGATGGTATAGATAGGATGTTTTCGCCCTAACTTCCTGAGAGTTACGGTGAAACGAACCAACCTTGGGTGCACTGCAGACACTTCGAGTAGCGCTGCCGAGGCTGGTTGTTGAGGCCAAATGCCACGAGATCAATGCATCGAATCAGATACCTGACAGCACGTGGGCAACTCAGAAGCATTGTCCCGGCCTTGGAAGCCTGTTCAGGGCTGCTTGCAGCGAATGGTTGACTAGATCAGTTGTGTTTTGGTTTGAAAATTGAAATGGCAGGTGTTTTGCCTGGGAATCAGCAACTAGCCTTGTTCATATAAAACTACACTGTATTGATACGCTCTCACGCACCATGCAGCCTGCCAGGATGCCTCTGCTGCAGCCTAAAAACCAGACGCAGTGGAAGGATAGCTTCAGGTCGTATGTGAGGCATGTTTCAGGCAAGCCCACTGCCAAACTCAGCAAGAAAAACCCTTGGACAGACAACATTGTCATTATAGAGGGGGACCAGCCAGAACACCCCCCAGTCTGGGTGCTACCAACAGCACAGGTGCTCAACAATGCAGTGATACAGAAGGCCGAGCTGCGAGGTGTCCTGGGCGCCCCTGCTGCCCTGAACAACTCCAACAAGGCGCTGGTGATCCTCAGGGTAGGTGTAGGCAGTGTAGCAGGAGCTGCATCCCAGCAGCGCCAGCAGTCTAGACTTAAGGCTGCAGATCTGCCACCAACCACCGCCTTTGCTGCTGTTTGTGTTCTGTGGCAGCCTGTTGCACGGCACCTGCTGCACGAGCCAGAGAACAGCAACATGTTCAGCATGTTCCAGGACAAGGACGGCGAGATGCAGGACGAGGAGGAGACAATGGAGTTTGTAGCAGGGAAACTGGAGGATGCCCTTCCCCACTTGCTGGCGCACCTGGAGCACGCAGAGAGTGTCATCACTGCTGGTAGGTTGCTCATAGCCATAGGGAGACAGCTGCACTTGCGCCTGCTGCTTGCTGTTTGACGCAGCATACGTATGCCCTGACTAGTCTTTGGGTACAATGCTGACATGCAGGCGACCAGGCAGCAACACCAGCTGATATTGGCAGCAACACAGCAGCAGCAGCAGTAACAGGTGGGCCTGTGGAGCAGCAGCAGCGCCCTACACCTACTGATGGGGCCATGGGAGCTGCACCAGGTGCAACAGCAGCAGCACCCGCAGCAGCAGGGGCAGCAGCAGCAGCAGGGGCAGGGGCAGGGACAGAAGCAAGGGCGGCAGCAGGCAGGAAGAGGGTCCTGACAGACTCCCAGCGTAGCAACCTGGCCAAAAAGTCCTGCATTAGCTGTGGGGCAGACCTGCCATGTGCCAGCCAGTCTTGCAAGACATGCAACCCTAAGCAGCCGCTCAAGTCCCAGAGTGAGCTGAGTGAGCTGAAGGCGCGCACCAAGCCTTACTCGCCTGGAGACACACTGCCCGAGGTGCAGGACAGCACACAGGCACTGGCCAATGTGGGCAAGCGGTTTGAGAAGCCAGATGAACTGAAGCTGGTGAGTGGTGCGGCACGGGCCGTCCCACAAGGTTGTCAAGTGTGACCAAGGCTGCATTTGCTGACTGTTTGACTGCCATGCTGCATGCATTTGGGGGAGAGGGAGGGGGCGCAGGGGGAGGCGCTGCATGCACCCTGTTTGTTGGAGAATGTTCTGCGTACTGGCCTGGCCTGTCCTGGCAGTGGTTGCACACTGGCTGAGTTTGTATCTGTTTGTACTGTACGTCGCACTGCCATGCAGCTTGGCAAACTCTACAAGGACACAGGCTTTGAGGTTGGCATGTTCGCTGTTGGGCTGGTCAAGTGCAGCGCAGAATCCGGCAAAGCACACCACATCCACCACCACGGGATGCACGTCTCATCACTGGAGGCCCCACCAGGCCACCGCGTGGTGATCTACAGCGCATCTACTGGGGGTGCGATGCGTGACGCAGCGGAGCAGGAGTGCATTACCCCTGGCTTCACAGCGAACTCAGGGGTCCCGGAAAACATCCGCGCCCTGCGTTCCGCCAAGACAAACTTCCTTTACATGGCGCACATGGTAGGTCTAGGTGTCAATGGCATGTCACTAGGTCAACCTCATGAGCTGTAGCAGTTGGTTGCAAGGTCCAAGTGCAACAGGTGACATGTACATACGCACGGCATGACGAGCCTGCCCTGAAGCCACTCACAGCACAGGCCCCTACAGCACAATAGAAACACCTCACTCTGAGTCGAACCATAGAAGAAGCGTCAGCAACGCTCCCCACAGGCCTTGCCCACCGCCTTACATGGCCCATGGGGTTGGCAGGAATGGGTGGGGTTGTGGTAGACTGGCATGCTGCGGGTGTCCTGTCAGCCGGTTGCGCTCCAAAAGTGTGACTCCTTGCTGACTGGCTTGCGTGTCCTGGACATGTGGTGCTGCTTGTCCGCCATGTATACAGGAAATGAAGGACCTGTTGAAACCCAAAGCAGACGCATCGGTGCCAAGCACAGCGGCAGCAGCAGCAGCAGGTGATGGAGCACCATCAGCAGCAGCGGCGGCACCTGGTGCAGGGCTGGGGGCAACAGAAGCAGGGGGGATGGCTGCGCCTGCAGCAGCGGCAGGCGAGGCGGCAGCAGTCGGCGGGGGGGCACCACCAGTGCCAGCAGAGACGCCTGCAGCGGCAGGCGGGGTGGCAGCAGCGGCAGAGGTTCCACCGCCAGCACCAGCAGAGACACGGGAGCCTGCAGCAGTGGCAGGCGGGGCAGCTGGTGCAAGTGCAGGTGCAGGTGGGGCAGCGACAGCAGGCGGGGCGGCAGCAGTGGCTGACAGCATGCCTGGCGCAGGTAGTGTTGATGCAGCAGCGGCTGCAGCAGCAGCACCACGCCCGCAGCCGCCTCCCTCCAAACCCATCCTTGTGAACAACATCCCGTGTGATGTCAGCTATCTGGCGGTGATGTTGAAACAGCACGGGTTCAAAGTCCTGCCTATGGAGATCTGCAACCTAGATGCAGCTGTGTGCAGCGCCATGCAGCAGCGCTCAGGTTCAGTGGCAGTTGTAGGACGGGGTCCCAACGGGCAGCCAGTTGTCAGCATTGCCACTGGCTGGATGAGCATGTACAGCATCACCAGCAGCAGCGGCACACAGGAGGTTGTGTCAGTACCTCAGTGCATTGAGCTGCCCCACACAACGCTGCCGGCAGCTGTCCTGGAGCTGGTGTTGGCAACCACAGACTGACCGTGTGATGGGGTGTGTTTGGAGGTTTGAAGCCTAAGATGTTTGGTTGCGCGCACTTTGTCGGCGCTCCTTGCAGTGTCACGCACAAGTTTGGCTGTGTGTTTTGTGGTTTGCCAGCATCGTAGGTTTGAAGCTTAAAAAGCTTTAGCACTGTGATGGCTCCGAAGCACTCAGTCGCTGGCCACATGCTTTGTGTGGGGGTGTTGTGTATCACAACTGATAAGTGGTTCATCTGGCACGGTCCCCTAAACATGTTGCTCTGTGGCAATGTGACAGGTAGTGGTATGCCTGAGCATGTCCGTTGTGCCTCACTTTCAGTGTTCGAATGGCCAGAGGCTTGCCCAGGTTTGATTTTGTATGTAGTACAGCACGTGCAACAGTATTCTTATTATTGACAACAAACACCTGCCTCTGTGCGTCCACTGCTTTGACCGGCTGAACAACAGCGCTGACTACTGACAGACTTTGGCATATATGTATGGCAAAGCATAGGTGTGTTCCAACGTGTACCCAGGCAGGACACCATGCACATGTGCCCACCATGCCATACTATTTATGTACACTTGCGCGTTTGGTTGTGACACAATCTGAACCATCCACTTTCACTTGGAGCATCCCCTGTGTGAGCAAGTCTGATTCTTCAGCTGTCTCAGCTTTCAAGCCATGACACCCGCGGCCAGATGGGAGGCCACACGCATGCCCACAGCACACTACTAGTTTATACAACCCACCATGGGTTGCACTGTGCAATACCCCACCCAACAAGCCCAGCAGAAAGCATACTTGGCCAGCCTCACCAACACCTGCCACCAATTTATAAGGGGGGTGCGGAGCCCTAAACACTGCAAATGGTGTCCGGCAGCCGGTGTGGGTTTAGTGCAGGGATAGGCTGCTGACATGGTTTGCATCACTGCCACAGCTCTGAATGATACAGAGCTCCCTGTATTGGGTCATATCCAGCCCTCCAGCCTTCAGCGCTTGATGCGGCAACAGGAGCGCTGCCGCCTAAAGCAACGCATGAGAAGCAATGAGGCTTGCATGTGTTGCTGCAGCCTACGTGCAGGTCTGGTCCCTCTTTGTTACCTGCACAACCCCACACCTGGGTCACTTCAGAACACATCTTGCAGGGTGAAGCACCCTTAAACTGGCAGCGCTATCGTGCATGCTTGAGTCAGGGTGTTGGGGGGGGGGGCTGCTGTGGGCAGTGTGACATCCAGTTTGGGCCTGTGTGTTACATGTAGATGCCACTTAGAGCCTGCAGTGGCTGAATGGAAGTGCTGCATTCTGCTCCGCTTGCGGCTGTGGTCTCGCAAGGGGGGTTTGAAGGCCCCCAACACTGCAAATGGTGTCCGGCAGCCGGTGTGGGTTTAGTGCAGGGATAGGCTGCTGACATGGTTTGTATCACTGCCACAGCTCTGAATGATACAGAGCTCCCTGTATTGGGTCATTTCCAGCCCTCCAGCCTTCAGCGCTTGATGCGGCAACAGGAGCGCTGCCGCCAAAAGCAACGCATGAGAAGCAATGAGGCTTGCATGTGTTGCTGCAGCCTACGTGCAGGTCTGGTCCCTCTTTGTTACCTGCACAACCCCACACCTGGGTCACTTCAGAACACATCTTGCAGGGTGGAGATCAGTGGAATGGCAACGGTCAGGCCGCCATCGTGTTGGCAAGCGGGTGCATGTACATGGTAATGCACGCGCAGGGTGATGGCGGCAGTACTTTGCCATACAGTACATCTGCAGTATCGTTTGGCAAGGGCTGTACTGGTTTGCAGTCCAGTTGCTCGCAAGTTACAGCTGCAATTGGCACAAGCTTGTGCAGACCTGGTGATCGCCACAAGCGTGCAGTGCATCACTGTTGAACATGCACCTGGCTGCCTCCGCCCATTCAAGCGCACCCTCCCCCTTGAACGATCAAACGTGTTAACACCCTGATAAGCAATGCCTCACGGTGCATCAGCCCATCCACTCAGCAGCGACATGGCATATGAATTGAGTAGAGGAATACCGTTACATCTGCAGCACATGGTAAAATACACTCAAAGTAACAACCTGGCCACCCGCAACATCATGTGAACTATCTCAGCAGTCGTCTTCACTGTCATCGCTGCTGCCGCTGTCTGCCAAGTCGACTGCCTCGCAAAACTCGTCATCACTGCAAACCAGGTCATCATCGTCTGCATCGAGCGCATCATCTCCTTGCTGGTCACCACGTGCGGCACCGGCGTCAGCCGCTGGCATGCGCGTGGGGCTTGCTGCAGCTGCATCAGAAGGGCTGTATGGCTGGAAGGACGTCTCTGCCAGGCGCAGGTGCCGCATGGCCTCCAGCTGTGCGCGCCGCAGCACACACGCCGCCCCCTCACGTGCGCGCTGATCACTTGCCAGGGCCTCGCAGTCTGGCAGGTAGCGTCCTGTCACGCAGGTCTGTGTGCAAGGCAGCAGGAAAGGAAACACAAACGGCATGCAGTGAAGCAACAGGCATGATGGGTATACAACCAGAACCCTTGCGTTGTTTGCCTTGTGTGTCACAACCTGTTTGCTGCTGCACAGCCTGTCTGCTACCGATCAATCCATTCACAACATGGCCATGGGACTGCATGCTTGCAAGACCGACTCCTTGTCAGCTGAGGCATGTGCGCACAACTCTACGACTTATATGTGTGGCAGCAGGCACGCTGTGTCATTTCTGTTCATTCAACCTAGTTCAGCAAGTGTGGACGGTACCGCCCAGCAAGTAAGACATCCCCGCCCACAGTATGCATCCTGCTGCTCAGAGGCACGGTAACCTTAAGGTGGCATGAATCATTCAAAGTAGCGCAGTGGTGGACCATCCCTACCTGCATGCCGCCAGCATGCAACTGTTGCACCACGTCTGCTGTGCTCATAGCTGCAGCCGCGGATGGCAGCAGGATGTTGATGAGCCTCTCCTGCTTGTCAATGACTGCCGACCAGTACTGCAGGTGGGCCTGCATCTCACGGGGCAGCAGCACCAGCTCCTCCTTGATACGCTCAACCTCGTTGTAGGCATCACACACCTTGAGCGTGACCTCCATGCCATACACTGACACCACCTCTCCAACTGCAGCAACAGCAGCGAACAGCAACATCAGCAGCATTTGCATTCAGCCGCAGCACCACCAAGCAGCAACATCACTGGCACTGGAGCAGACGTCAAATGGTGTGGGTGTGCAAATCACGAAGGCCAACCACAAAGATAGTAGGTTGCGGACAGGACACAGTGACTCATGCAAGTCTTTTCGTGACTACCGTGTACAAGTGAACCCTCCCCAAGCCAGCAGAGGGTGAACGTAACAGCGGCAGCATCCACAAAAACCAAGACAGCATGTCAAACACGATATCCCCAACACACACCTGCAGGCAGCTCGCCGTCCAGGCGCCTGTACTCGGTTGCCCAAGGATAGACGTGCTGCTTGACATCATCCATGTGGGCCTGAGGGCGCTGCTTGCTGCCGTAGGGGATCAGTACATTGTACTGTTCAACAAGGCCGCCGACCTGTGTCGTGATCTTGGCACACTTCTTGCTGTGGCGCTTCTGCTCCTTGGGTCGCGCTGAGCAACACGGCAGAAGAAAAAGCAGTAACAGCACAGGGTGTCAACAGTTGGCAGTGTGGAGTAGACCGTACAATACATGTGGGGTGGCACTACGACAGAATCAGTGCGGGTTATAGAGGATATCTACAGATGGAGGACAGACCTGCAATGACAGCTTGGCTTTTGCATCATGACAGCAAGGCACACAACACATGCCCTGGGTGCGTCTGGGATGTGGCACACACACCTGCTGTAGCATCTCTCTTGGCCACCTGTTTCCCCAAATCGAAGCACACTGCCTCAATCTTGTTCTGCATGGTCAAGATGGAGGCCTCAGCAGCGGTGTTTAACAGGGCTTGAATGACTTGCGCCTCTGTTGGGTTGAGCACTATGGCCAAGGCTGGCAAGCCCCGAGCCACTTCAGCCAGCAGGACTTTGTACCTGAAAGCAGCAGAACACCACCCGTCGTTCAGCAGTTCACACGTGTCTGGACGCACAGCGCAACAGCTGTTGAAGGGGCTGCTTCAGCGCAGGAAGTAAGTAGATAGGTAAGTAACTACGCCTATCTTGGTGAACCACTGGCGTAAGCTAAGGCTGAAAGGGGTGTGCATGTCCAGCATGCTGGACTACCACACCCCACCTGAGTCAGCGCAGAACAGGATGCAGCCCTTGCAATAGACTGAACCCACCTGTTGTCGTTGCGCTCCTGCAGCACAGACTTGGCCAGCTGATGGATCTTGCCAGTGTTGGGCCTTGTGATGCTGGCCACCATGCGGGTCACCTCCACTGGAGCTGCTGCTGTTCCTCCTGCTGCTGGGGCCTGTGTTTCTGAGCCACTGCGGAGGAAGCTGCCCAACAGAGGCGCATCCAGGCGGCTGCGTGCCAATGAGAACAGCTCCAGAATCTCCTTGTCTGGCGCGCTGCTCTTCATGTCCTCTGCACATGACGTACAAGAGGCACAGATGGTTAGTGCAGCGCACGCGTGGCACGAGAGCAGTGGCCGGAACCAGGACGTGTGGCTGCACATAACCAAGAGCTAATGTGATCCAGTGGCACCTTTGGCATGCGCCTTCAAAGCCTCCCGCATCCGCAGCACGAAAGGCAGCCGCTGTGCTGGCGAGTGCTGGTTCAGACGGCCGAGCATCTGCTTGAGGATGGCCTCAGCTTTGGGCAGCATCTCCCTGTACTTCTCCAGCTTGCCCACAAGAAAGGCTGCCTGCCCAGCCCTCTTGACACGCGCAATCTCAACGCAGTGCTCAGTGATGCAGTCGGTCGACCCTGCAGCAGGCGGGCACATGAGTCGTGTGAGCATGCAAACACATGGGCAGCCTGCAGGTGAAGATGACGTAAGCATTTGCGGCAAGCACAGACACAGTCATGCATACCTGCGACACTCTGGTGGCATGTTGTGCGCCCCAGGGGTGACAGGCCTGCAAACAGCTGCTCCCCTGCCTCCCCAGACGTTTTGCCGCAGCCATCAACTGCACCGGGCTGAAACAACACCTGCAGCAGGGTATACATACACAGGCACACAGTCAGGTTTGTGTGTGACCCAACAAGCTGTGCTTACGGCAGCCAAGAGGGCGAGGAAGTGGGGAGAGTACCGGGGGGGGGGGGGGGAGCATTGCTGCATCGGCGTGCCTGCAGCACGCTGACGGCCCCCTCCTATCCAGCACTGCTGCGGACTAGTAGATTTGTACCGCCTGGCAGCTGATGCACCACCAACGTTCTGTAAGGACAGCAGCTCGCTCAGTTAGGCAGCATGAAAGACGGTGAGCGAGTGGGCTGTCGGTCTTGAGGGCCGCACAATTGCCTGCATAGACGATGCGATCGACGCGGCTGGCAGACGCGAACAGCAACTTGGACAGCATATTTGTGCACAGAATGCACTGACTTGCATTGCGCCTGAAACTAACAACCACTGCAGTTGCGCACCTGGCATGACTGTGCGTGCAGGCTGCCATGGGAAGCGGAGTGAACCAGGCGCATGCTGCACAGGTCCCTGCCGCTGCTGCGGAGCTGCTCCAGCCGGCTTGCCAGGTCCATCACGTCCGGGTCTGTAGCGTGCTGGGCGAGGAGCTGTGGCTGCTGTACCGTGCCGTCGAGGCGCTGCAACCACCCTGCCCACTTGCACATGATGTCAATGTGCAGCTGGTGCAGCCCAGCCTGCTGTGCAGCTGCTGCCAATGCGAGGGTCAGCGCGTACGAATAGCGCTCGCCTGTGCGTATCTGGTTGAGGGCGGCAACTGGACCACCATGCCGCGCATCTGTGAGGAAGTAGCGGCCGGTCACCTCCTGCTTCTCCCTGCGCCGCGCCTGGTTGGTGGCTGCTGTCCAGTGGCCCCCGCAGTGTGTGTCGGCACGCTGCAATCAGGCAGCAACAAACATGCACACGAACAGTATACACTGGCTGCAGCCTATCCAACATCATCCTCAAGCCTGCACTGACGGCAACATGAAGTGTGCTCTGCACCATAATGTGCGAGCGCATGCCGCTGATGCTCAGCAGCTACCCACCTCTTTCTTCAAGATCTTGTCAACTGCATTCATATCCTTGTCCACCAGCTCCGCTGAAACAAACAGCACGCCCTGGTAGTACGGCGGCCGAGATGCCTCCCTGTTGCGTCCCCAGGTGAAGAGCTTCTGATTGCCATCACCATGCAGCGCCCGCTCCCCAGGCACACAAGCAGCGCACTCCAGGTCCTTCAGCTGCGCCACATGCATGCGCGTCTCCAGCTGCAGCTTCTTCCACTCAGCGTGTGCAACAGTGAATGCCGCACGGTTGATGTCCAGCACCTGCGGTGGTGTGTGTGTGGAAAGCAGGCAGGTGTGTGTGTGTGTGTGTGTGTGTGTGTGTGTGTGTGTGTGTGTGTGTGTGTGTGTGTGTGTGTGTGTGTGTGTGTGTGTGTGTGTGTGTGTGTGTGTGTGTGCGCGCGCATGCAGTGATTGGAGCCACACACAGGCCACCAACTTCCAGGCCCACGTAACAGTCACACCCAACCAGGCATGCACGCATAACACAAGCACGATAGAATACGTTACGCAGCGGACACTTACCGGCATGCTTGAGGTCGCTGATGCTGCATGCTGCACGCCTTTGAGGAAGCCGCTCAGCGTTGCTGCAGGGTTGCAGAGCCTGTGGGAGTCCCACTGCTGCAGCAGCTCGCACTCCACGATGGTCTTGAACTTCTTTGTCAAAGAAGCTGGCCAGGCGCCGACCTGCAGGAAGTCCTGAGGCAGCTGCCATGCCACTGTGTTGCACAGCTGGCACCTGAAGCTGGCGCGCTTGATGTTGATGACACCACCTGAAGACAAACAAAGCAAAAAAATGTTGGCACACACCATACACGATGCAGCTATGGCGCACCTGATCTTGGGTGCACAGTCACCCACAGGGGGCGTACACGTGATGCACAAGCAAATACAGCACCGACCAGTTGTGCCGCCCGGCCGACAAACTTACGCCTGCACATGAACAGCAGCGGCTTGGTGTCCTGCGCCTGCTGGACATCAAACTGCCCCGGGCACTGCCCACCGCTGCCGGCACACTGCGGTGCAACGGTGAAGTAGCCTGTGCAAGCAGGGGCATAAAGAAAACAACACAGCAGGAAGCAGGCGTGTCAAATGAGTGATGCAGGAAGGCAGGAAGCCAGCATGAAAAGCAAGCCAGTCAGTAAGCAAGGCAGCGAGGGGACCAGTCAGCATTCAGCCAGCCAACAAGGCAGCAAGCAAACCGCAACCAAAAGCACACGCGCATGCAGGCTTCCAAACCTACCTCCTGCTGCTGCATACGCCATTTGCTGCCAGCAGCCACCAGTGTGCTTCTCCCGCTTGTGCATGTGTACACCGCAATGATGAGCGCCATCGCACGGCTCACAGTAGGCCTTTGCCCCACCGGCAGGGTTGCATGTCCAGCACCTGCACAGCCAGCCATAACTCACAATCAGCTGCTGCAGGCCGCTTATGGGGCACAAAGGCTGTGCCGCAGCTGCTGCTCTGAACAGCACAGGACGCACCTTACAGTTGCGCAGCTGCTGTGGCAGATGCTGCAGGTCTGCTCTCCCGGTGCGGCCAGCAGGTGCAGGCTTCGCTGCGCTGTGGCGGGGGAGTTCTGGCGCCACAGTGCTTGACTCTCTTCCAGCTTCTTGGCTCGGTCCTGCTTCGCCCGGACTGCTGCTGCAGCGGCCGCCTCTTCATCTGCTGCATATGCGACTTGGATGTTCTCCTCGAACTGTGCCGCCTGCTGCTGGTCGTGCAAGAGGTCCTCGTCCGCCTGCTGCTGCTGGCCCCACTGCTGATCTGTTGGGTGTGTGTGAGAGCCACTCTCTGGATTAGTGGCCTGCACATTGGGCTGGCTTGCTGCCTGCTGCTGTGGATGGGGCTGGAAGGCCTGTGCACCAGTTGCCCTAACCCCCTGACAACCCCTGACGACTGCTGTGCTGCTGTGGTTGTTGCTGCTGTTGCTCAGCTGCTGCACCCCCGGCCCTGCTGCTGCTGCTGCTGCTGCGCTGTCTAGCAGGCTGCTGCAACCCAGAGGGCCTGCGCTTGTTCTGACGTATGTGTGTTTGAATGTACTGTTCCAAATGCTCTGACTGTTCAGTGCCATCATCCCAGTCCATTGCAATGAGGTGACCGGAATTACAGTGATCTGAAGCTTGCACCAACGTCGTTTGATGTCCTGAAGATTGGACGTCTTTGCCATATCTTTCCAGAAGTTGGGCAAAAACCACCGTAAGTTTGCCCAGACCAAGTTTCGACAAAATTGCCAAACCCCGTAGGCTGCAGTAGTGCACTGTGCATAAAACAGAGTTTTGAACACGATATTGCTAATCAACAGGTTGCGTTCAGAGAAATCACCCAATTTTGTAAAAAAAGTCTCAAAGGGTCCCCACCTGTAGTATGCAGCAGCCGAAGGATGCAAGGGTTTGAAGGGTTCTAGGCATACTTTGTGTTGTAGTCCTTGCAGTTTGTCGGAACACGACGGGCGCTAAATTAATGTATGATAGGCCTGCTAGGCGGCAGCTCAGCTTGCTTGTTGTGAAAATAACCGTTCGTCGGCGATCACCTGCTCAGCAGTGCTGTTCTTCTCCTGTAAGCACCACAACTCACGATCAACAAACTAATGAGCTTCAAAACGGTGCAGTAACCTGGTCCCTCAGCTCGCTGCCACACGTCATCCCACTTCACTTCATCCCGGTGGCGTTTGACATGCAAGCCAAGGATCCGGCGTGCAAGAGCGTTGTAGACCTGCTCGATATTCTAAAGGATGCCCAGGACCCACAGACAGTCGCTGCAGGTGGGCGTGGCCAGAGACCTTCAACCGCAAAGCTTACTCAAGATTGCTTTCACTTTGTTCACCCTCCAGGCCAACCGACTGTGCTGTTGTGCAGCCATGCAGCGGGTGCAGCTGGTGGACGCCAGGGTGGTGCAGACGGCCAAGGAGGTGCTGGGCCGGCTGTCAACAGCAGCAAGGGCTGTCGCCATCATCAGGTGCACCACAGTGTCCAACAAGTGAGTGTTGGGACCCACCAGAGAGCTATTGGGTTGTACAACACCTTCAACAAGTACGTAGCGAGCCCCAGCACTGTTCACTCAACTACCTGAAAGGAACATTAACAGGGACCGTACAGTTGGTTGCAACACACTTCGTTCCAGTTCCGCAGGTAATGCATGCCTGACTGTGCTGTCGCACACCCCTTGATTGCAGGCACAGAGGGGGGCAGCGCAAGCCTGACCCCACCCTGGACCCTACCATCCACCCCAAGAAGGCGCAGATGATGATCACTAACAGGCGCACCGCCCTGCACAGCAAGGTCAAGAAGAAGTTTGAAGCACTGGTGAGGCCTGCAGCAGCGCCGGCAGCAGCGGTGTTGTGTACATGCAGCAGCGAGAGGGCGAGAGGGCGCTCTCCAGCGCATCGTCATTATCGGGCAGCAGCTGTGCCGCAGCAGGTTCCTGCACTCCAGCAATTGTGACCCTGGGGACTCTGCACACCCTGCCTCCCCCTCTAGCCACGCAGAGCTGGCAGAGCAGCACAGTGCCTTCAAACCAGGAGGCCAGGAGGACAGCAAGGAAAGCGTTGGCCATATGTGCCGTGGATACCTGTTCACAAAGCAGTACTATTGGCCTGAACCTTGATGCAGCTTCATGCGTTCCCCTGCATTGTGTCCGTTGCTGTGCTCAATGTGCTGCTTGCTTTTTTTCTCTTGACTTGCTGCATAGGATCGTCAATTGGATCGTCTGCTGGCAGGACAGCTGCACCACAGCACTGCTGCAGGTACCCCAGCATCAGCAGCAGCAGGAGCTCATGACAACATGGCAGCAGCAGCAGCAGCAGCCGCAGCAGCAGCGACAGCTCAAGTCAGCATGACAGAAGCAGCTGCATTATCAGGCGCGCATATGCTCCTGACTGCTTTGCTGCTGCCAGCTGGCTCCCAGACAGCAACTTGGGGCTATTCGCCCGGCACACCTTCCCTACTTGGAGCAGCAGCAGCAGCAGCAGGGGCAGCACTACCTCAGGGGCTTGCTTTCCCACAGCTGCCGGTCACTGCAAGCCATGCCGGTGGCTTCATGGGGCTTGGGTTGCTGCCGACGCACACCACCCCGGCAGCAGCTGCAGCTGCAGCAGCAGCAGGTTGTGCGGCAGCACTGACCCCAGGGGCTGTCCTCGGTTCTATTGCAGCGACTGCATGGCAGGGGGGCAACGCTTTAGCCTTGGCACAGCAACCTGCTGGCCGGGCTGCTGCCGCTGCTGCTGTGGGTGGTGGGTGTCTTGACACCATGCTGCTGCCACATCTGGTGCCGGGAGGCTTCCACCAGCCAACGGTCATCGCAGTGGCGCCAGCAGCACAGCAGCATGCAGCAGCGGCCCCGCAGGCAGCCCCAGTAGTATCCAACCGTGGGGCCGCCGTGTTGGCAGCGCAACAGGGTGTGCTCAGCAGCATGCAGCCACAGGCAGGCGCACCTGACAGCCCTGCTGCTGTGGCAGCAGCCGCCATGCTGGCGACGTCTGCAGCTGCAGCCATGACCCCGCTTCTGGGAGGTGATGGCGATGACTCTGGCCATGACCCTGTGCAGGCCATGTTGTTGTCCTTTGAGACAGCCACAGGCGACATGGCGGGGTCAGCTGCAGGCAACGCAGCGGGCGAAGGTGCCATGGCGGCAGCAGAAGCTTTTGGTGCAGGTGCAGGCGCTGCAGCAGGCAACACACCCGATGAGGATGTGCTAGAGGGCTTCAGTGACTTAACTGCCTACCTAGGTCTGTTTGACGACAACGAAAACACCGCAAGCACTGATGACGTTGACACCGTGTTTGACATCGGCGAACTTGTGCACATGCACGTGCTCTGAAGGATTCCGGGTGTCCTGCTTTGCTAGCCCTAACCGCCGTGGCTAGGAACTGACTCGCTGAGCCTGTCAGACGGACAGCAGCGGCTGGCAGGTTGTGGGTGCAGTTGTGGTTGCATGTGTCACATGCCACCCTTTGTCGAGTGGACTGTAGCATCTTCAATGCAGTGGGTGCTGGTGGCTGTGCATTCATAATGTGCAAATACTGTCTGCAGGTTCCTTTAAGTTGTAGCTCAGAACGCGCGGTTTGCAGTTGCTGCTGGTTGCTGTTGCCGTTAGCTGTTATTGTTGTCGGCAGCCCACACAGTAGGCCAGCCCCCGCTGATGCCTTGTTGGGACCTCTGACGTGTTGCTCTCCTCTGTATTGGCACGCAGCGGCTTGCCATCTAGGTCTGCCTGTGCGTGGCCTGTGCTGCCAGCCTTGCTGCGTTGAGGTGCTGCTAATCGTGCGCAGTTTCCCTCACGGAACTCCCCTGGGTTGTTGATGTGAAGTGCAGCCCTGCTGGCTCAGGAGTTGGTTTTGGTGATGGCCGCTGTAGGTTGTGCACAAATGCATTGCTGTGTATATGATGGTCCTGCTTTGACAGTGCATGTCACATGCCCTTATTTCTTTCTTTTCAGTTGCAGCGATGATCGCTGCAACTAGCCAGGCTGAACCCTGGTAGGCAGCACAGGTTGGTAGCGTAGGGCACATTCTTTGCTGCGGGGCACATCTCTTTGTTTCGGAGACTGTTCGGAAGATGTGGATGGCACTCAGCCAGGTGGTGCTGGAGTAGGCAGTTGCAGATCCCATGCAGTGCATGCTGATTGCTGTGCATCCAGATACTTTCTGCAAACCTGTGAATGGCTCTGCATTTTGGGAGTAGGCAGTTGCAGATCCCATGCAGTGCATGCTGATTGCTGTGCATCCAAATGCTGTCTGCAAAATTGTGAGTGGCTCTGCAGGTGGAGTGGCGGGGTTGTCATGAGCTTTGTCTGCGCAGAAATTGCATGCTGCTTCACTTATGGCAGCCACCTGTGATTGGCAAGCCTTTGTCTTCATGAGAACACCAGGTGTCCAGAGAGCTTTGTGTTGTGCATGTGTTGTGCACGTCTGATAGCCATGGGCTCTTCGCATGCTTGTACAGTGCTTGTTGATGCATTGTCAGCTTTGCCTCGCTAACCCACCAGCTTTGCCCAGCCAGTTGCTGCGCCGGCACGCTAGAACCACTGTGGCCAAAACTTATGTGGCCAAGCCCCTTTTCTTTCTCTCCCTCTCTTTGTGTTGTCTCTTTGTTTTAGCTCAGTCCCACGTAGCCCTGGTAACCACTTACAACGGCAGGGCATGCCCTTTGTTGAGGGGTTGTGAATGCAGCCCTTGGTGGTGCCTGTGGGCTGGCTGCTGGAGCCTAGTGCTGTTGGTACAGTTGAAGGTCAACTGTGGGCATCTTGTGAAACCCCTGGTGTATGCACGTGTTGCCCCCTCTCTCTCTCTGTGCTTATGTAGGCAGTCTCTCTTTCTTCCTCTCTAAGTTTTGTTTCCCTGGCGAGAGGGTGTGCAGCAAGGTGATGTGCAAGCACACATGTTTTTTGAGCATTCCTGAAAACTCCCGCTGTCTGGCATGCCCGTGGCCCTGTGGGCCCTGGGGCAGCGGAAAACCTTCACCAGCCTGAAGTAGAGTCTGCCTGATCCTTGGAGCCTGCTGTGGTGGGTCTTGGTGATGTTTGTGATCAGTTGGTGGTGGTGTTGCTCCCAATCACGATCTGTGTGTCGTGTGGGTTTCGCGCAGGACAACGCACGCTGGCTGGGGCACTGGGGCTGCCTGCACATGCTGAACGCAATCATTGCACGGTGTTAAACTGGTATGCAGCAGCAACAGCTTTAGCATGGCTGAACACAGCATTGTTAAACAGGTGTGTAGCAGCAGGTTGAGCTTGGCTGCTGAACCCTTGTTCGATACCAACCCAACAGGTCTGCTTGCAGCTGAAGGTCATGGGCGAGTGATGATGGGGGCAATGGGTTTGGGGTAGGTAGGGTCAGGTGACTGTGTTGTTTGCGTCCTGTTTCTCCTCAACGACGGCAAGCAGGCTGCCGAGGTGAATGCACCATCATCAGCATGTGCACAGTGTGTTATGTTTGAGGCACATCTTCAAAGCAGTGTGCCAAGGGGGTTGTGTGGAAGGTGGGCGTGCTGCTGCAAGTGGGTGTGTCAACCGGCGGGCGTCTGCTGAGGGGGGGGGCATGACAGGTGGTCATCAGCTTTTCTTTGTTACTGGGTGCAGTAGCGTTGCTTGTGGTGCCAGTGCCAGTGCGCCAGTGCCAGCGCAGTAATGGTGGATTGTGGTGTGTAAGATGACTGGGCTTGTACTTTGCAGCTTGTGACGTGTGCATGCCGTTACATGCATCTTGAAGGGTGTGTTCCCTTCTTGCCTGACCCGTCAGAATGGTGTGCCCAGCCTGCGCAGCCTGGTTTGAGCCCTTTTGGTGACTTTGTGCATGCTGGCGGGTGGTATGGGTGACTGCGACCTTCAAATGCTACCCTTGTGTAGATACAGGGGTAGCATTGTTGTGAGGGGAATGGTGGAACCGGCGAGGTTCACTGGCCAGGGGGGGGGGGGGGGGGATGTGCATCTCACAGACAGCCCCAGTTCGTGCTTCACATACCAAAGCTTTTTTGCTTTGGCGTGAGTCGGTTTTGGTGCAGTTGTGCGTACAGCATGCAATCAGTGCTTTGGTTCTGATGAGCGCCGCGAGCATGTGCGAGCCCGGGGCAAACACTGCCAGTGGCGATGTCTCCTTGTGGGTCAGCAAGCCTGAGTTCAGCGCATGCCGGTGTGTTTGATCTCTAGCTTTGCCCAAGTCATATTCTGCTTGTGTTATGTCTTGCCTGCATTTGGGGTGGAGCCAAAGGTCATGGAGCTGCTAGCACAAGCCGGCAGGCGAGCATGGCAACTGATTTGACCTTGATCGTGGTGTGCGACAGGGCTATGTGATCATGCTGGTCCACATGGTCTTGACTGTGTGGTTGTGTTGCTGCTAGCCGAGATGAGTGTTGTGTGCGGCTGGCATTCAGTGCTGAGGGGCAGGTGCTGCCATGACACGCCAGGGGTGGTGGGCCTAGCACCATGCTGGCGATTGCCACTCGCATGCATGCTGATGACCTCGTGCAGATGCTCAAGGTGTTTGACTCTGTGTGCAGCAGAATGGGCATGTGTGTGAGCGCTGCCAAGACTGACCTCCTGGCAGTGAGCCATGTGGGTGAGCCACTACAGAGTTGTGCATTTTTCTGGTGGTGTGGCGCACTATTCTTCATCCTTCAAGTACCTGGGTGGTGTGATTGACACCTCTGCAAGCTGGGAGGTTGAGGTCACTGCTTGCAACTCGGACAGGGCAGGTTTGCAGAGATGCATTGAGCCTCAATAGTATGGTGTGCAAGCATGCTGCCTGTTGCGCTCAAAGTGCGGTGCATCCATGCTTACATGCTACCTGTCATGTACCTTTGTTTGGAAGTGCCACTACCTCAATGACACACCCACACACACGCCTACGGACAGACTGGCTGGGCTACTAACCCTAGTTGCAACTGTGCAGGTGATTGGTAGCCTGAGGCTGAGCAAACCGTGTGGCTCCTAGCTAGTAGGGGGGTTGTTTCTGCGGGCAAAACTGACCATGAAACTGAAGTTAGTAGTTAGTAGCCCCACCAACAGTTAGTAGTTAGTAGCCCCACCCTGGCAGGAACTAGGGGGCTAGCAGCCTGAAAATCGCCCAGAAACTAGCTGCATGTGAGACTAGGCTCAGTAAGCATGCACAACAGACTGAGAGCATATGTCTGCTGGCCTGCTCAGCATGCAGGTGCCTGCTGCACCCAGCGTCAACGCCACAATGCAGCCACTGTTGCTTGTTGGTTGCATATGTATGCATGAACCGCCTCTCGTGTCTCCCATCAAGAACAAAGAACACTGGGACGGCCAGTCGACTGAAACGTTTCAGCCAGGTCAACTTTGAACTACAGTGGAGCAGTCTGCAGCTTGTCGCATAGAATTGCGTGAGCAACAGGCTAGATGTGCATAGCTTTCATGGACCGCGTTCACAGCGCACGGACGGGTCTGAAGCGAGTACATGCACCCTAAGCAGACACTCTAATCTCGATTATGCACCTGCTGCTGCTGTGCATTGTAGACGTCCAGCCAGAGAGTGGCCCAAATGGGCCCATGCATGGCGCCATATGGCGCCATATGGCGCCAGAATGGGGTCACCCCCGATCGGAGTGGCCCTCTTCGAGATATGCATGACCAGAGTTTCCATAACAGATTTACTGAATTTATTTGATTGATTGTTTATTGTTTAGCAGCACATAACCTACAACACGTTGCACAACTCGTTACACAACTTGTTACACAACCTGTTACACAACTTGCCGCAGCGCCTCAACTGAGCGACTCTCCTCAGCAACTGTACTCTACTCGTGTCTACTGTCCAGCGCTGTCTCAGTACTGGAGCCCCAGCCTCACACTCCTACCTCCTCCGGCCTCGCAAATGAAGCAGGCCAGGCCGCGGCCCCGGAGGGCCCTGCTGGCGCTGACGCTGTTGTTGGCCTGCATGGCATATCCCACTTCAGCTGCACGGTTTATCGCGCCGTGGAAAGGGTCTTTGAGGCTCTTGATGTCCGATGCAAGTGACCCGGTGAGATCGTAAGGTCGAGCTTGAAAGTTTATCACGGTTGCTGCGTTGCACTGGATGTGAATGGAAACATCTCATATATTGGCCTGCTGCGCTGCTGCTGTGTTGTGCTCCCGCTCCCAGCCTGCTCACGAAGTTGGATCTCCATCTCCCTCAAGAGCGCCTGAACAACCCCCAGCAACCGTTGCTGGCAGTCCCACTGGTGACGCTTGGGAGCCACGACATGAGGGGCCTCCTATTCCTACGGTGGCAGCAGCTTATTCTGGTGCAGCAGGTGCGTTCAAACTCATTATGGATCCCAGTAAAAGGTCATCAGACAGAATCTGGCCAGAACTTTCAGGGGTCATTGCTCAGCACCCCTGCTACCGGGGGCTCTGCAAATGTGCATGCGCGATCAACATATGAAGGTTATTTTCCATCAATGTCCGCGAATACTAACTCTTCCCTGCCTCTGCATGCTGCCATTTGGTTGGCTGCAGTCCCAAAGGGTCCCAAAGACGATGTGCAGGGTCTTGGTGCAGGTGAGGGCTGTGCAGTCTTGCTTTGGTTGCTACAAAAGATTGTGGTATGTTGCGTTCTTGTGCCGTGGAGAGCTCATAGAGCCAGCATTCCACTCCGGTAGGCTGGGACAAAGCACTGCTTTGCAGTGACCGCTTTGCAGAGTGGCAAACAAGCACCCCACTAGACAGAGGCCAGCAAGAAGGTGGCTACGGGCAGCACTGCCGGGGTTTAGGGAGAATTACTCATTCAAACGCCCTGGTGCTGGAGCAGTTTTGCACCTGCCAGCACCCAGATAGCTCATGTCATGTTCTGCTGCCTATGTTTGTGGCCCACCACTCTATCCCCTGTCCTCCCCGCGCGGCTTGGGTGATTGCGGCTTGATGAGGGGGGGGGGGCTACAAATGGCAGTGTTTCTTGTCTTTGTAGACAGCGCAGTACCACTGCTGCAGGCTGCAGCAGTCAAAGGCAGCCATCATGTTTGCAGTGACGAGTTAGGAGATGTGGGCTTTTGCATGCTTGTGGTAGCTGCTGCGGCGGTTGTCCCTGGTTCTAATGCTCAGCATGATTCCTCTTGCTTTTCAGGCGCTTCAATATTACCCAATGGCAGGCAGCGCACGGGCGAGCCAACACTGGGTGTCAGCACGCCACTGCTTCCTGCCGTTGATGTCAACACCACCTTGGAGACTCCTGGAGATGCCAATTTCATCGACCCGGCTGTCTCCACTGCAAGTGCGCAAGCAACCCTCTATGTGGACTCCGAATGATGCAAGGCAAAAGCATATTCCGCATATTGACATACCCTTTCAGGGGAAAAAAAACAGTGCAGTACATATAAATGTGGAACAACAGCATTTTGGACAAATGCCGACACCTTGCTACGCACGTTGCAATTCTAGAAGATCTGTCCTAACTAGTGTACTGCTTCCCGCTGGATCTTTGCTTGACAGGCACCCAACCCCCTACAACTGTGGGCAGCGTTGCCATGCCGGAACCTGACAAGGCAACAAGCAACGCGATACTCGTATCCACAGGTGAGGGTGAGTACGTGTGTCGAACCCGCCAGGGATGTATTCAGCCCAGGTGGGAACTTGATGCTGCAGATTGGCCCACGCCCTACAGACGTTTCTGGACTTCTAATCTTGCAGTTTAGTCAACATTTTGTAAGCCACTGCTTGACTGGACTTAATTCGCGCCCTGAGGCGCGTGGCGGGCTTAGTCCGGGATTAATTTTGGCCCCAAGACCCCTTGGATGCAAATTGCAATAACTTTGGCCACACTGGGCCAATTGGAGTCAAACTTGAACCATGGCTCAACATGGGTCAACATGACAATTAGGTACAACATGCTGCTGTGCGCTGGCCGTTTTCAGGCGTGGTCAGCTCATAGTAGAGCCTCAAAGTCAACCCAAAGGCCGACCAGTCAAAGGGTCCAAGTGGGAGGTGTATTGCTTTTCCGCCGCAGAGCTCAAAAACATGCATACATATGTCAGCCGATCCGACAAGGCGCCTTACAGCCTCATCCCCACCTACACTGCTGCTATAGGGCCCCTGGCTCTCACGAGGCAGGTTGACCAGTGGGGAGAAAGTTCAAGTCGGTGACAGCAACGGCCACGAAACAGACCTGTATGTTTCAGATATGCTTTGAATAATTCTACAAATGTTTAGAAACACCTTGCTGCATGGCCTGCTGCTGTTGGTGTCTATCCATCGACCAACTGTCAACCAGCACCAAGTCCGCCTGCTGTTGTCAGGACCTGAAATTACATACAAGATCAACCTTATAAAAAAATTTCAAGCATTCTGCATCTTTATCAGGGCGGACAAAGCCCCCCAAGTTGGTTTTCAGCACACCTTCCACCATTGCTGCTGTACACCTCGACGTCAACCGGTAATTGCGCATGCATACGTGCGCGCACGATAAAAAGTGCATGCAATATTCAACTTCCAAATTTCAGGCTTTCAAAATCTGTGTTCAGATGGTCCAGAAACCAAACGCGCGCAAAGATATAGCCTTGCAAACTTTTGGGCCCAAAAATGGCCTCCCGGGTTAATCTCCGGATAGCTGGACTTAATCGTCAGTTACTCCGTTTGTTGGAATCGTTAATCCAGATAAACCGGACGTACTCCAGAGAGTAAGTCAACAACGTCGTACAGGGCAACTGGCGCCAAATTGCACCCACAAGAGACACTATAGGCAGCATCCTGCCCTGCACATAGTCCTATCAAGCAACCGTCAGCTGTAGAGGACGCAATGCATGCCGACGATGGTGCAGCTGCACCACCACACCACTACTGTTATGTCAGCAACACATGCACAAATGCTGCCACGTTGCACACAACTGTGCAGAGCTGCAAACAGCTGCACTTTCATTTGACATATGCAGCAGGTCGCTCTGTGACAGGCATGCAAGCCTGTCATAAGGAACTGAGACGACAGCTGCAGCGTCTTTCAGCGTCTTTCTTTCTGGGACATGTTCAGGCACTTCCAGCGTTACTAGTGTGCTGACTGTCTGTGTGACGGCTTGGCCAGCCACGTAGCGTGTGTAACCAGTCAGAGATCTCTGACTCTAGAGCAGCCAAGTCAGTGCCAGGAAGGCTGCTACTGCTCAGAGTGGAGTTCATCCAATATAACACTGACTAACTGGGGACTAGTGGCCTCTTGGATTAGAGGGCAGCCTGCTGGACTCAAGCCAGATTAACTGCAGGATATCTGCTGTCCCAACAGGGGGTGATCCTGAGCCGAACAGCAGCAGCATACGATGCGGTTGGTGGTTGTGTCAGCCCTGCAGTCAGTTCAGAACCAGAAACGTCTGTAGGGTACCTTTATGATTGAAACGCTCAGTAGTGTGCTTGGCATAAGTGTATGTATCCGTAACTCCCCCCTTTATGCTCCTGAATAAGCACGGTGGTACGGACAAAAAATAAAATTCATAGGGAACCTGCATCGTACCGCTTCCGCCCCCACGTAGTATCACGAGCACCAGTGTCACATGCTGTTGAGGCCGTAGTGCAGGTATGCAATCATACATGTGGCCAGTCCCCATCAGCAGCAGAGGTCATGGCTGGTGAGCATGTTGTGTAAGATGGTAGTGTCACTAGGTTGTGACGGGCCAGCCAAAGGCATGGCACCGGTGGTACCATCCAATGGGTAACCGCTTAACCACATACTGCATGGCCACCACGCACTGAAGTGATCACATGTGTGTCAAAATCCAAACTGTACAGCATGGAGCCCTGCAGGGCTGCTTGCTGTGCCTGACGCTTTTCAGCTGTCCCCATCGGGGCCAGGATGGTGCACAAACATTCATTTGATCATATGCTTTTACTCTCATAGGCAGCAACAGGAAAACAACCAGAAAAGGCTGGGTGGAAACCCTAAACCCAGGCTTTCACCAACCTTCCAAGTCCACCTTCCTAGCGACCTTCCAGTCTGCGAGAAATAGCCGCAAACAGCGTGCATGCACACAGTAGTCCCACAAGCAACATTTAGTGGTGCAGACGGCGCTGCAAGAAAGCGCTGCACGTGCGAGACAAGGTGGTTTATTTTTTATTTTGTCTCTCCATAAGCACACTTTAAATAAATTCTCGGTCCCATGCATCTTGCTGAGAGTACTGTCAATGCACTGCATTGATTAATGTGCACCAAGTTGGCGCCAGGTGTAGGCAAAGTGGTTCGACTAACTGTGCAGGCCGGGCAGGTGAAAATAGAAGCACATCTGCAAACTGGCTTGTGGCCTTCTGACCTTGACAAACCAATCACTTGGATGTGTTGCTGCAGGGATGCTCCAAGATGCTGAGCAGGCACAGCCAAGCGACCCGACACCAGGTAAACAGATGGGAGCTGCCGCCTGGTTGGAGTTACAACCAACCTGCTGATGCTGGCTGACATGTCAGCCAGCATCAGCTGATGCCGCAGAGAGTATCAACGTTGCTGGCAGATAGCATGGCACAACTAAGCACCACACTGCAGGTTGGCTCAAGGTCAGGGTACATAATGAACTAGCATGGGGTAACAGAGGCTAGTACTTCCCAAGTGAAGTTCATGGAATACATGGAGTTCATGGACTACATGGTTCATGTCCATGAAGTTCATGGACTACATGGAAATGGCTTACCTGTAGCAGCTCTCACCAGCCTGACAGAGATGCCCTCTTGCACACTGTGCGACTGGGCATTCCTTACTGGCCCTGAATGCCAGCTGTGTGGCTAGCCAAACATGTGCCTGTCACATGGTGTGCAACCACTTGCTGACATCTTGCCTGCTGTCGGCTTTTGTTGTCGCAGGTGGTCATGATGGCATCGTTAATGGTGGGCTGATGCCTTTATCAACCACAGACCCTGCCAGTAATACCACCCAAGGTGCTGGTGATCGTGTCCACTCGGCTCTGGCTGCTGATCTGTCTTCTGTGGCAGGTGAGCATCAGCACATCACCTTTGTGAAACAGTGTCCAGTAAGCTGCTAGCCAAATTCAGGCCAGTAGGTGGCAATTACTGTTTCCAGGACCAACTGCTGGTCCCAGTAAAGCATGCCAAAGGCTGCTTCACAAGGCCCTTCATAAGGCTGGGCTGCACTGAGCCATGGGGCGTGACAAACATCTACTACTGCCAGTCAGAGGACTCCTCCAGTGGAGCAGACCCTAGATACCTTGCCAGAAAGAGCCTTGATGATAGCCTGAACCATTATGCCAAGTATGCTCCGCCCAGTATCAACACCATTGCCCTGTCTTCATTGCGACATTCTGTCACAATCTTTGCAGGTGCTGCTGGTACACCTGGTACGGGCAAGCAGCAACCAGGAGTAACTGCACCCACCGATGTTGTCGATGCCTCGTTGCTGCCTGTTGGGGATGCCAACGTGACAATGCCACCAGATGAAGTTGGCAATACCACCGATGCACTGGCAACCATCTCTGCAGCAAGTACGTCTGGCTATGAAGCATCAAGTCACTGCATGAAGCTGCAGCCATGCAGTAATTCACAGGGCTGCTGTTATGAGTAGTGCAGCAGCACTAGAAATGAGGGTCGCGGGGTCAATGTCAGCAAGCAAGTGCGTCTGTATAGCCGTTCAGCATGCTAGGGCAGCTAAGTTGCCATATGGGTTGCAGTTCTGTTGTGCCCGTAGGATTCAATAGCTACCTACGCCACCACTCGGTTGCATAGCGCACGCGAAGCAGTGGGGAGAGCCTTCCTGTGGCTAGAGATGCGAGAGCTACCGTCTTCACAACCTCTTGCACAACAGTCACTTGAGTGCTTCATGTGTTTCTGCTGCAGGTGTCTCCTCATGTGCCCAAGCCGTTCCAGCAGGGTGGCTGTTTGTTCAAGGCAGAGATACGCCTTCCAATGACATCAGTAATGCAGGTGTTGTTGGTGACTTTGCCCGGCTCACGTCTCAATGTAGCCAAAGGTCTGATTGCCTGGCAGTCAACACCAATGGCTGGATGAAGCACACTGTGCGGCCTGCAACGCAATGGCACATTTGGTCCTCAGCAGGACCTTGTGAGGGGATCTTGGTGAAGCACACCGGTAAGTCATGTTTGGTGCTATTGTAGCTCAATCACCGGTCAAAGGTTTGCATGCATGCATGCATCCAGCCAGCCAGCCAGCTCAGCAGTCTGTTCAGTTACTGAATATCTTTGTGGAATTACTCTTTGTGACGGGGTGTCACCCCTATATATTTGTTGTGCTGTAGGAGTGTCGTGGAACAGGGAGAAGAACGTTCGCTGGGCTCACAATTGTGACTTCAGGGACTTCACCTATGCCACCCTGTCAATACCTGGTGACCAGTGTGGGCCAGCATGCTTTGCCAGGCCTAATTGCACCCACTTTGTTTGGAGCAACAACGTCTGCTCGCTGAAGCACCTCCCAGACAAGTTGTATGACGCCCCTGCAGTAACTGGAGGTGGTGTGTGCGGTGTTGTGAATTGGAACTTCAACGCAAAGAACAATGTGAAGTGGATGCTTGGCTGTGAGTTTCACGGTCGTGTCTACTCGAGTCCCAGGTTGTCCGCTGAACTGTGTGGCCCTCTCTGCAACACCCATCACAGATGCACACACTTTGTTCACCACGGTGGGGTATGCTATTTGAAGTCCTACATCGGTAGTCACCCTGTGTTGGCCCCTTCCCTTGACGCGGACAGTACAGTTGTTTGTGGCTCTGTGGTCAACTGGAACTTTGATACAGTGCACAACGTCAAGTGGATGGTGGATTGGGCTTTCCCTGGCGATGCCTTCCATCGGCGGCAAATTTCTTCGTCGCAGTGTGGACCGGCCTGCAATGCACATCCACGGTGCACACACTTTGTGCACCGCAATGGAGTGTGCAACATGATCCACAATGTTGCTGGTTTGGAATCGCTGGCCCCTGTCTTTGAACGCAATGCTGTCTCTGGTTCTGTCACCAATTGGACCTTCAATACAGCTGCAAAGGTGAAGTGGATGGAGTATTGTGAGTTTCACGGTGATGTTTACAACACTGTCAGCCCCATGTCGGTCACTGACTGTGGCCCAGCATGTGGCAAAGATCCACGCTGCACCCACTTTGTTACACACGGTGAGAAATGCTTCATGAAGTCCTACCCCGACGAGTTCCTTACCAAAGCCCCTACCCGCACCAAGGGATATACTATCTGTGGTGTTTCTTACGAAAATACTCCTGCTGGCGTAACGCAGCATATGGAGGCACTACGCAGGCGGGACGTCTTGGTCCAATACGCCCCTCAAGTGTATCTGCACCCATCGGAAAAGTATTACCCCATGTCTGTGAGCGAAATCCTTCAACATGCCGCCAATGATATACAGGCAATGGCAGCAGTGGCAGGTAAGAATATGCCAGCGACACATGTCAAGGGCCGCTACTACACTGGCTTTGAGGAGGTGGCATGTGGAAAGGACAAAACAGGAGAAGTGCAGTGGAAACTATGGTGGAGTGAGCAGAGACAGGGCGGGCAGAGAGACTTGACAAAGGTGGCTACCTATGCCTTTTACATTCCGGTTGAACAATCTGTTGTGCACCTCACCTACTGGTTCTTTTTCCCGTTCAATAGTGCATTCGACTGTTGGGATCATGATGGGGATTGGGAACGCATCACGGTGCGGCTGGTGAACAATGTTCCTCAACTTGTGGTATATGGTGCTCATGGGGACATCAGCAGCCGCATGTCATGGACTGATGTGGCCAAGACAAATGGGCATCCACACGTGTACATGGCCAAAGGCTCGCACGGCACTTGGCCATGGGGGTGCAGCAGTGCCGACTACGGCAACTTCTTCAATGATGATGAGACTGGTGCAGGCCAAGTGTGGGAAACGTGGAAAAGAGTGGAAGCATATGATTGGACAGCAGGCAGTAGGAAAAGTTTGCCTGGCAATTTGGAGACATCTGGCACCCAACTGCCTGATTGGTTGGGTGGTGACGGCAAAAGCAGTTCGGGTCGTGGCATCAGCAAATGGGGATACATTGACAATGGAGTTCCGCCACCTCAGGAGCAGGCGCCTATGACGGAGCCAAAGAGGGAAGTGACTGATGAGGTTGTGGGGTCGTGCAAGCCGTGGTGGCTTGTCTCGGGTTGATATGTCCGCATCATATACTGCTGGATGGGCTCCACCCTTATCAACCTCCAGTGGTAGGCAGAGGATTTAGGTGGTTTGCATCTGTCAGGCGGACTTGTGCAAGACGGAAGAGAGTGCCTATGTGTAACCTCAATCGACAAATGCCAGAGTATGATATGTTAGGCAACAAGTACAGATGGTGTGACTTCTGGTCCAAACCAGCGAATCCTTGTATGTTGTACAATACATCACCGACGTACTTTTTGCAGCAACACACATGCCCAAGTTGACCATGCAGGAAATAGCTTGCAAGGGCAAACTTACAACAATAGTGCAATGAATGATGCACACCTACAGTAAAAGCATTTCTAGCAACAGAAGATAGTGTCCACCAAAATTCATATATGCACAATGGTTTAGCAAACAGTGTTCATCACATGGTGAAGCCGAGCAGGCAGTGACATGAGTTGCAAGATGTACATGTTGACAGGGACATGGATTCAGCAAGCACCCCCCACCCCACCCCACCCCACTCCCCACCCCACCCCACCCCCGCACCCTGCCCCTTCCTCACCTGCCTTACAGCTTTCACCTTGACTTCCAGCTGTCGCATGTGTTGGGCGCTACAGAGACATGATATATGTGTGTATGTTGCTGACCCAGTAGTCCATTTTTGGAGCTACTGCATGGTGTATATCTGCAGTGTTTACAGTTAGCTGCTGGGCTGCATGCAGAGATGCATGTGGTGTATCCGGCAGCTTCTTCTGGCTGCATGCAGTTGACTAATGCCGATTTGTCAGGCTTAGTCATGGGCTGTGCTTTGCCCTATATATGGTCAGTAGTACCCCTTGAGATGCACTCATTGCATGTGTGTGTGTCGTGTGTCTTTCAAGGGCACTGATGAGACCCCGTGGCTGGGGTCGAAACCGGTCTGCCTTGCCCGTGCTCCACAGCGCCTGTTGGCTGTGTGGCACGTATTCACCAGTCGTTTGCTGGTCAACAAGTTACGTTTGTAGCGTAATCTGCAGAGATCCGCCCAAGCTTGGCGACGCCTGCTATACGATATCGACCTACTTGTCGATCGATCAACAAGGGGATGTACTATATGTGTGTGTATGCTGCTGACCCAGTAGTCCATTTTTGGAGCTACTGCATGGTGTATATCTGCAGTGTTTACAGTTAGCTGCTGGGCTGCATGCAGAGATGCATGTGGTGTATCCGGCAGCTTCTGGCTGCATGCAGTTGACTAATGCCGATTTGTCAGGCTTAGTCATGGGCTGTGCTTTGCCCTATATATGGTCAGTAGTACCCCTTGAGATGCACTCATTGCATGTGTGTGTGTCGTGTGTCTTTCAAGGGCACTGATGAGACCCCGTGGCTGGGGTCGAAACCGGTCTGCCTTGCCCGTGCTCCACAGCGCCTGTTGGCTGTGTGGCACGTATTCACCAGTCGTTTGCTGGTCAACAAGTTACGTTTGTAGCGTAATCTGCAGAGATCCGCCCAAGCTTGGCGACGCCTGCTATACGATATCGACCTACTTGTCGATCGATCAACAAGGGGATGTACTATATGTGTGTGTATGCTGCTGACCCAGTAGTCCATTTTTGGAGCTACTGCATGGTGTATATCTGCAGTGTTTACAGTTAGCTGCTGGGCTGCATGCAGAGATGCATGTGGTGTATCCGGCAGCTTCTGGTTGCATGCAGTTGACTAATGCCGATTTGTCAGGCTTAGTCATGGGCTGTGCTTTGCCCTATATATGGTCAGTAGTACCCCTTGAGATGCACTCATTGCATGTGTGTGTGTCGTGTGTCTTTCAAGGGCACTGATGAGACCCCGTGGCTGGGGTCGAAACCGGTCTGCCTTGCCCGTGCTCCACAGCGCCTGTTGGCTGTGTGGCACGTATTCACCAGTCGTTTGCTGGTCAACAAGTTACGTTTGTATCGCTAGCAGCAAACTTTCAACAGGCCAACAGACAGCACCACCTCGTCTGCCGAGCATGCCTCTCAGTACACATAGTCCGCCTCAAGCACATACCCAGTGTGCTGAGCGCTAGTGCACCCAGTAGAGCCCAGATCGCGTGACACAGCTTTCAGCACCACCATGGTTTCCCAAAACAGGACCTTGCTAAGTGGCGGCTGATGAGTTACTGGAGGTCTTTCATGGCGTGCATACTCACACTAAACTATGCTACATGGCTAACTCCTTATTTTTTGTGTCCCTCTCACACATGAGTGCCCAACCCCCTCCCCTCCTTTGCTGGCATTCAGCCCTTGGCCCAGCAAAGTCTCAAACTTGAACACCAGGTTGTATTTGTCCTACTGCAGCCTGCAAACGGCTGACAAGCAAGCACAGCTGCACACTAAACTACAATATGTGTTTTGCTGACTGACACAGGGACCAGCCAGCACCCTCCCCCATCCCCCCCCACCCTTCGCCTCGCCTTGTAAAGCTTTCAGCACCACCATGGTTTCCCATACCAGCATCTTAGCTGTCACTGAGTGACTAGAGGTATTCGATTCCGTGCATACTCACACTGAGTCTTGTTACAGGTGGACTCCTTGTTGCATGTGTTGTGATAAAATTTCCAATCACCCATCAATGCCCCCCCCCCGTCGCCCCGTGCTGACATTCAGCTCCGGCAAAGTCTCCCACATGAACACCAGGTTGTCTTACCGCAGCTCGATAACGATTGAGAAACCAGCACAGCTGCCGGCGCTCAATTGCAGGATGTGTGTTTTCTTGATCCAGACAGGGATCAAGCCAGCACACCCCCCTCCATGCCCCCCCTCAGTTTTCATTGCATAGCTCCCATCACCACCAAGATTTCAACTCAGCATATCAGCATAATCAGCATCTCATCGACTGACAAGTGACTGGACGTCTTTGAGTGCGTGCGTGCTCACACTGACCCTTGCCACTTGGCGGAATCCTTGTAAGTCTGCCCTCACACATGAATGCCCCCACTGTGCGCACAACACCCTTTGTGGTACAATCACGCAATTGAACTGTGTTTCAAACTTTGCACATGGCGAAGACACCAAAGCAGCTGTCACAGCAATACTGCACCCAACCTGCAGGTCAGCTGACCAGTGGCTGCCCAAGTGACAAATGCAATCACAAGTCTGCAACCAGGACCACAGCAGCTGCCATGATGGTGCGCAGCTTGCAACTGCACCGCCCCCCCCCCCTCCAATCAATGGTGACCAGCTTCTCCCGTGTACGCACCACAGAACCTTCGCACCCTCATGACTAACAGGCAGTCCTGCTCCCCTGCTGCCACATCAACCACTCCCATCATCCCTCCATCCTGCAGCACCCGGCACAGGGCCTGTCGAATCAGAGCCTGCCGCCACAGGCCCAGAACCGCCCTCCACTGCTGCCGTCATGCCCACCACTGCCCCTGGGTTGGTCGCTGCCGTTGTTGCAGGTGTCATTGCTGAGGCTGCTGCTGTGGCTGACCCCACCCAGCCTGCAGCTGCAGTGCAGGGGCGCAAGCTCCTTGCAGCAAAGAGGGTCTGAGGCGGATCAGAACCCCCGAAAAGACTTGTATGATGGAGTTGTCAAGGTGAGTTAGATGTACATGTGAATGGGGTAGGAGAGCGCTGAGGGGCAGATACCTCTGCAGTGTGTTTACGGCTGCAAGCACAAGTCCGGCTCCCTGCCGCGCTGCGCTTTCAGGCCCGTGAACAGCATGCTTGCACCTAGAACAGACCAGCCAGCAGCCTGCAGTTGAACTGCATCAAACTGTCATATCGAGTGTGGTGGCGGTGGCGGCAGCAGCGATCCGACATCCTTACCTTGCATTCAGCTGAGCAATTAGTCACACATCAAGCCGCCAGGCTGAAGGCAATCCACCAACCATGGGCTGGCTGCTGCTGCTGCTGCTGCTGCTGCTGCTGCTGTATGTTATTGCAGCTCTGCTGGTAGGCAGTGTGCAAGACGCATGTCTCATCATCAAGCTGAAGTATCTTTGGCGACCGTGCAGTTGAGCCAATGCATGCATCCCTGACCTTGCCTCGCCTACTGAGCCCCATCGAGGCCAGCGCAGGCGCGAGACCTCATGGCTGCATCGATGCATGCCGGCCGGCCAGCACCGCTGTGGTTTTTTGATTGATTGAGTGATTGATTTGTGTGCTGATGTATACATGCGTGCTGCGACATTTAGCATCAGCTGCAGTCTGTAGCAGTGGCTGATCACCAGGAACACCCAGACTCTGTCGGACAGTGTTCTAAGGTTCAGCACTGATGCCAAGTGCTGCATTCAGACTGTGCTCTGGGGAGGGGTGCTTTTGTACCAGGCTAGCGGTAACAGTCTGGGCGTGTATCTCTTTGTTGTAGTAGTTGTGTAGTTGCTGCCTTTGTTCCGATCTCTTGGCACAGCATCTCTGATTGTTTGAGCACTCTGTTGAGTTTTCCTTTGTAGGCGGAGCTGTCCAGTGAGGCAGCTCGAGAGCATTCAACTGCACCCTCACGTGGAGTTGCGCGTGCTGCATGTGCGGCTGAGTGGATGGGATATGCCACATTGCCCTGAGAATGGCATGGTGATCACGCACGCAGCTGTGGTTGCGCAAACAGTTTTTGCCTTTGTGTGATATCTTAGTGACATCTCTGAGTACTGCTCTGTAGGTCTTATCAGCAGAGAGCTACTGGTCGAAGGCGCTGTCCTGATGGGTGGCATGCATGGCGCGTGTAGCTGGGCGAATGGGGTGGCCATGTTGCAAACAAGGCATGGTGGTAGGGCATGCAGCTGTGGTAGCACAGAAGATTTTGCCTTTTGTTTGTTGTCTTGGCACCGCATTTCTGATTGGTTGAGTTGCTGAGTAAAATTTTACCAGCAGAGAACCAGCAAAGAGCGATTGGTCAAGAGCGCTTTGCTGAGGAGTGGCATGTGTGGCAGGTGCAGCTCGGCAAATGGGGTTGGCCATGTTGCAGAAAAGGCATGGTTGTTGAGGCATCAGCTGTGCTAGCACAATCGCAGTACGCCTTTGTTCAATGGTTTGGCCACATCTCTGATTGGTCCAGTGCTGCTCTGTTGATAAGGATCAGGGAGCCATAGGTTGATTGCGCACTCCCGTCAGTGCACATCTTCGAATGGCGTGCAGCACAGGGACTGTTTCCTTCCTTTTTGCTTGGTGCACCTGCATTGTTTGCAGCGGCGCCTTGAAAGCTGCTGCGGTCTTTATGCTCTTGCTTTGCTTCTTGCTTCCATATCATGTTGCTGAGTGTAGTCTTGACACACTCTCCAGTTGAATTTTGCATGGCGGTGAAGGGTTTGCCCCACCCAGTAGTAGGGAGAAGCCTCCAGGCGGTCAGCCCTATTGACTAGGTGTTGTGTAGTACTTTGCTGTCAGGTTGTGTCCTGTCCAGCAGTGAAAGTTAGTAGGCGATAGGAGGAAACACTGTTGGCATGACAGGTGGCTCAGTCTGTGTGGCGTTGACTCAACGCATGGAATGCGTACAAGCACAGTTGGGGAGGGTGTTCCCATCCAGGCATGTGATTGAACAAGGCATGTGTTCCCCTACAACAGCACGTGTAGCTAGCCGCCTGGCAGCTGTGTTGCATCAGTGCTAGACGAGTTCACGTGAATTTGCCTGGTGGCTTGGTGTGCATGGGCCGAGCCATGGGTGCGGCTGACGTCCGCACTGCTGCTGCTGCTGCTGCTGCTGCTGCTGCTGCTGCTGCTGCTGCTGCTGCTGCTGCTGCTTTGGCAGTGAAAGCCTGAGTAGCAGACAGTAGCAGCAAAACATCACTCAACACCCAATCAACATGATAAGTTGAAGCTGACAGCTGTGGGGATGCAGCTGTGAGTTCCCAGTGGAATTCACAGTGCTTCACCTGAAGCAGTACTGACAACGTACAATTTGTACAGCATCTGTACATCAGATGCTCAGAAGGTATATTACCGGAATCTACAACTAACAGGACGGAGTTGCTTATCAGTTGCTGCACCTTACCCACACAGGCACCAACAATCACCTGTGAATGAATGAGAGGCTGGTCTGGCTTAAGTGCGGAATGTGGTTGAGCTCAGGCCGTCTGGCCAAGCCAAAGCACAGTCGCTTTATGACCATAATCAGATCCATGCGATCTATTATTGATACAATACATTCAACAAAGCTGCTAGCAGCAAGGCACACTGATCAAAGCAGCAGGAGGCCACTTTGGTGAGGCTCGGGCAGATATCTAGCAGAGGATGCTCAAAACGTTGCCGATCCTGCTTGCCTTCGGGCAAGGAGCCGACGAACCAAAGCCTGCTGACTTTGGCAGGTGCAGCGGACCTGACCAAACGCATGTCTGATACTTAAGGCCTCGCGCAGGTGCTTGCTCGGTTGAAATCTCGATAAAACATGTATTCTGCTGCGCACGGTGCAACTGACACACGGAGCGAACAGAAGCACGGTTAAGATCTACAACTTTCAGCCAGCAGCTCACTAGCAGGACAGACCTGGCACTTGCGGTAGTGCAAGATGCTGGACTGCCACAGTGAACAAAGGGCTTAGTAGTGCACTGAACTCCTGCTCTGCATGAAAGCCAAGAGCGGCTCTTTGACCTGCTAACCTGGCATTGCCGATGCAGACTGGGCGTACTGCTGCTACTGCTGAGCAAACATATGATCAAACATGAGGAAAAGCAGGACGTATGCAGGCTCAGGAAAGCCAGGCAGGTTCAGTGGATGTACAACTGCTACAGTTGTACACCCTTACACCTTACCTCTGCAGGGAAGGACACTGCTGCAACAACAGCTGCTGCTCCTGGCGGCACTGCAGCAGTGCTGCTGGCAGCACTGCTGCAGTTTGTTTGCTGTTTGTTTGCGAGCAGAGAGTCTTGCCTGTTCGTGTGACGGCTGCTGCGACTGAACAAGAGTGCGGGCAGTCAGTTGCGTTTTGAACGTCAATGGCGAGTAAAATGTTCAACTATTTAGAGTGAGGGTGCAAGTCCTCAGCAACAGAGCACATCACATGGGGTGCTGTAGTTTTACTACAACACAACAACATGGTTGTACCTGTGTGGCTGTTGGTTTACTGTTGTTGTGGCCAGTGGGCCACCAAACCGCCCATGCCTGGGCCTCACGTAAGCTAGCCGCCCCCCATGCTAGGCTATGCTTGAGTGTGGCTGTATGTCTGGTCGACTTGTAACATGCATTCAGAGGTGCTTTTCAGCCATGTGAGCCTTACGTGTACAAGATGGATCCTTTGGGAGTGTGAGGTGCCACTAGTATCTCACATCTACAGATGCATTCAACTTGGCCGCCATATCCGACCGTTGGGATTCAACTGGCTACTTGCCAGCAGGCTGCCGCAGCAGGCGGCTTGAAAAATTGCAGACTGGCCTGAGTACCGTTTCTGCATCTGGCCAACCACACGCAGGGTTGCAAGACACACCCAACAACACACAAACACCCTGCCCCACACATACACAAATTCATCACCAGAACTTGCAACACACGAACCCCCTCAGCCAGGGTGGTTGTGGTGCCAGGTACCCCGGCAGCCTCAGTGCCACGCTGCCCAGTGCAGGGCTAGCCGGCTGTAGCTGCGGATGGCCAGCATGCGGCTGACACCCACTATCGTCAAACATCCCCCTGACCCCCACCCCTTCATCCATTGGCCTGTGGTGCCAGGTACCCTGGCAGCCGTAGTGCCACACTGCCCAGTGCAGGGCTGTAGCTGCGGATGCACAGCGCTGACTCACGGAAAAAGTGGCGTAGCTGGGGGCCAGTCATGCCGCTGCAGATGCTGCCAGCAGACGAACCCAGGTACACAGGGCGCCAGCTGATTGTGTCACTGCTGCCGCCATTGCTGCCACTGCTGCCGCTGCCATTGCTGCCACTGCTGCTGGCCGTGTTGCCACCATTGCTGCCGCCGTTGCTGCCGCCACTGCTGCCCTCCCTAGCAGCACTGTTACTGCCAATGCTGCCAATTTGAGTGGCAAAATTCCCACTGCTGCCACCATTGCTGCCATGGCCCGTGCCTACAGCTGTGTTTTGCTCCATGCTGCTGCTGTCACCAGCTCCAGCAGCACCACCACCCTCTTCCGTCACTGCTGCTGCACTTGCCGCGCCTGCTGCTGCTGCTGCTGCTGCTGCTGCTGCTGCTGCTGCTGCTGCTGCTGCTGCTGCCCCTGCTGTTCCTTCCATCGCTGCTGCCAGAAGTGGTGTCCCAGAAGTACTGACATCATTGAGTGGTGGCTCCTGTTGTGTGGGCTGCTGCTGCTGCTGCTGCTGCTGTGATGTGTGTGGGTGCAGGTGTTGCTGCAGCAGCTCCAGCAGTGGTAGTGGCAGTGGTATGGGCTCCAGTAGGGTGCGCTGGTCAACAAACATCTCATGAACCTGGAGGGGAGGGGGGGTGGGGGGGCAAGGGGAGGAGGGGAAATGAGGCGAGGGGGCAGAGGGCAAAGACAGGCGCAGGCATTGAACATGGGAGCGAGAGGCAGGAGAGGGAGAGAGCAGAGGAGGGAACGGGGAGGGGTTGTTGTGCTCACCACAGCTTATGGTTGTCAAGACACCGTGGAGGGTTGACCTGGGTTGCTTGGTGCTCAAGGTCCTATGCTCACATCCCCCCCCCCCCCCCCCCCCACCACCACCACCATCCCTCCCCCCCCCCCACACACACACACCACAAACCAAGACCGCACATGACTTTCACTCCTGTTCAAGTGACAACCATAAGCAAGCACACTGTGTTTCAACACCCGGGCGCACCGTCGGTGCTCAAGCGCACTTTTAAAAACACAGCCAATACCCCCTCCCCACCTCGCCCCCCCCCCCCCCCCCCCCCCCCCACACACACACACCCCTGAAATACGTCCCATTGAGGGGAAAGGCTCCCCGCACCGCTGACAGCACAGGAACCAGCAACACACCACACAGCGAGGGACCACCACCATTAGCCCCTGCCCCTCCTCCTCCTGCTGCTGCTGTTGCTGCCGCTGTTGACATCCCCGCATCCCTACAGGCCTCTTCAGGGTGTGCTGCTGCTGCTGCTGCTGCTGCTGCTGCTGCTGCTGCTGCTGCTGCGAGAGCTGCAGCCACAGCAGCTTCCAGCCGCTGCCGACCCTCCACTAGCCTACAGTTGGGAACTGCCAGGCTCCTGTGGGGCTTGTGACCCCTGGCAACCCCTCCACCTGCTGCTGCTGCTGCTGCTGCTGCTGCTGGCAGCTGTGCTGCCACAGGAGCCAAGGGAGCTACAGCAGATATGGCAGCAGCAGCTGCAGGAGAGGCAGCTGCTGTAGCTGAGGGTTTCTTGGGTGTCCTGGGGGTTGGGGTCCCATGACCTCCTTCTGCCAGGACACCCCCTGCTGCTGCTGCTGCTGCTGGTGCTTCTTGCTGCGTTTGGCGGCTGGCGTGCCCCCCTGCCCCGCTGCAGCTGCTGCTGCTGCTGAGTAAGGGTCCTGCCACCAGCTGCCATTGCCATAGCCTGACCAGGACCACCACCAAGCCTGCTGCTGCGCTTGCTGCTGCTGCTGCTGCTGCTGCTGCTGCTGCTGGGGATGGTAGTACTGCATGTACTGCATGTACTGCATCTCCTGGTACTGCTGCCGGTATTGCTCTGTAGCTATGGCAGCATCACTGGGCAGTTGTTGCTGTTGCTCTTGTTGTCGAGCATGTGCACATGTTGCTGCTGCTGCTGCTGATGGCTGAAAGTTTCCATCAAGTTGTCTGTCCTCCATCCCCTGCCGCTGCTGCTGCTGGACCCCGCCCTGCTCCCCCTGCAACCCCTCCTCTTCCACTGTGAGGGACTCGTGACACTCTAGGTCACACACCATGGCATCAACATCACCGGGTGCTGCTGCTGCTGCTGCTGCTGTTTCTGCTGCTTCTGCTGCTGCTGCCGTTGGAGCTGCTTCAGCACCTGCTGCAGGTGTCAGTGGTGTGACAGCGTCATCGGGAGCCCACGTGGAAGGCCCAACTTGCCACCAACCCTGCTGCTGCTGTTGCTGCTGCTGTTGCTGCTCCTGCTGCTGTTGCCAGCCAGCTGGCCACTGCTGCTTTGCAGCCGCCTGCTGCTGCTGCTGCTGCTGCCAGTGCTGCTCTGCTTCTCGTCTGGCTGCTGCTGCTGCCTCCAAGCACCTGCAGCAACCAACCAGCACAGCAGGATTGTAAAGCAAACCTTGCAACACGATCTTGTACTGCAGTCAGGCTAACCACAGTGACAAATCCAGTGCAGCCACACTTAAACCATCGCACCACAGTAGCCGCTACCACTGCACCACAAACACACACGAAACGCCCCCTCACGCACACTGTATATGTAATGTCAGTAATCTCTGCCCACCTCCCACGACCCACCCAACCACCCACACCCCCGTGCTCCCCCCTCCCCCCAAACCACACGCATTCAGAACATGCTCTCTGTCAACACACGCAACCTTCCACACCCACCGTGTGGCACCTCCACCAGCAGCAGCAGTGGTGCCTGGATCTCCCCCTTGACCAAAGGGGGCAGCCAGCCAGGGGGCAGTGCTGCTGCTAGGCTGTCCCTCACAGCACCCACCAGCTGCAGCCCCGCACACACCGACGTACACGGTTGTCAGGAGCAGCACACACAACATTCGCTGCTGCTGCTGCTGCTGCTGCTGTGCTGCTGCTGCTGCAAGGCTTGACTGCGGCTGTGTCGTGCCCCCGCACAACCCCCAGCGCACCCAGCAGCAGCAGTGGCGGCGGCTGCATTGCTGCTGTCATTGGCAGCTGCTGCTGCTGCTGCTGCTGCTGGAAGTGCAATGTCCAGGGCTGTTCTGAGTAAGCGAATGCTGCTGCTGCTCCTGCTGCTGCACATTTGTCGGGATGCAGCAGCACAGCCAGCCGCCTGTAGGCTAACCGCACCTCAATCTCACTCACTAAGGGAAGGCCCTCACTCTTTGGGAGGGTAGGTCACTCTTTGAGAGGGGGAGGTCACTCTCTGTAGGAGGGGCCCTCACTGGTCAAGCAGGGACCTCGCTCTCACACTTGACCTCACACTGCTGCAGAATCCCATCTTTTGAAGGCTGCTGTGGCCCACAGAGTGCCTGCTGCTGCTCCTGCTGCTGCTGCTGCGCTGCTGCTGCTGCAGGCACAGCACTTCCAATGCCCAATGTAGCCGTGCAGCAGCCAAGCAGTCACCCTCGACACACCCACACCCACCCCCACACACGCAGCAGAAGCCCTCTGCATTTGCCAACACGCACACGAGCCTCCTGCTGCCGCTGTTGGTTCTGGTGTGCTGGGTTTGCTTGCAGCAAGCTGCAGCACACGTGCCACCTCCTCATGCTGCTGTTGCAGCTGCTGCAAGGTGGCAGCTGCGCCAGGTAACTTGTGGCTGACTGTTTTGCTGTTGCTGCAGCATCCCTCTCCACTTGGCGCTGCTGCTGCTGCTGCTGCTGCGTGGTCGCTTTGTTCCTCATCAGTTGGGAGTAGAGCTGCGACCAGGCTGCTGCATTACTGCCCGCACTGCTGCCCCTGCCACCACCACCCCTCAGCAGCAGCAGTAGCAGCAGCTGCGACGGCACCGTCAGTGCTATCAGCAGCAGCAACAGCAGCAGCAGCAGCGTTTGTGTCATCATCTTCAGAGATGATGCC